>VZTT01008625.1:34108-56091 GCA_013400855.1 Buphagus erythrorhynchus | reverse complement strand
CTGGCTGTGCCCTGGCTGTGCCCCCCATGCCCTGGCTGTGCCCCCCATGCCCTGGCTGTGCCCCCCCTTGCCTTGCTGGGTGAGCAGCAAGTGAACAGCTCTCGCTGCTCCCCAGCCATGCTCTCCAAAAGTGTCTCAGAAAGCTGCATTTTAGGAAAAATTCCAGTCTAATCCCTTGCATTGCATCTGCTCTGGTGGGCTGAGACAAGATGTCATTTTGAATTTTTGGGTATCAGTAGAGCCAGGGAGGTTGAAAGAAGGAAGAAACTACGTTCAGCTTCTCACTTAGGAAAAGTCAAGAAATTCAAATGAAACCAGCCTACATATGGGAGGTTTGAGCCTACAGCTCCTCAGATAAGTGATTCATATCTTTAAATCTTCCCCCAAACTCCACAGGCACAAAAAAATATTGTAAGTGTTGGGGACTGAGGCTTTGAAAAAGAGTAAGAAATTCCTCCCAGAGCTGACATGAGCTGGGGAAGGGATGGTGAATGGCACGTGTGGGCCCTCCTCTGTGCCAGCCTTCAATCAGAAGCTTGGGTGGATCATTTAGTTTTCTCATACCTCCCTTCCCCACGTGTAAAATACTGGAAAAGTGTTGCTCTGCCAACTCAAAGGGAGCTGTAAGGATAAATGGAATTGCCTGAAAAAAAAATCTGATGTCCTTTGAATTTGCCAGCTGACATAAATTCTGCCATCTCCATGCATGAAACTGTGGGAAGGAGCTGCTGAAGTATTTCATAGGACTGCGACCCAACAAGCAACTCTTACCACTAAGATGGCTTAATTACTTTTTTTTATAAAGACAACTTTGAAATGAGAGAGGCAAAAAAGGAAAAAAGGAGCAAAACATGACAACCAACTGGAAATTTGGCAAAACTGACATTTCATTCCTGTGAAATTCTTGCTTTCTGCAAGGCAGAATTGTCAGACAGAAGAGTGCCCTGCTAAAAGCCCACCCTTAAAACACTGCAGCATCAATAAATCAAATAAATCAAATGCAGTTAGCAGGGGATGTGAGACAGGGATGCTGAGGGAGCAGGGCTGAAATCACCCTGCACCAGGGCCTGTTTATTTGGGATATCTCTGCCTTGGGGGTGAGGGAGGTCCCAGAAATGTGACCCCTCCAGCACTGCCTTTGCTGCTGCTGTCCCTGTAAGACCTGCAGGGGAAGCAGGAGTGCCAAAAGTGCCCCAGAGTGGGCACAGCCCCTTCCTGCAGCTCCCAAGGACCAAGGAGAAGCTGCCTGCAATGTAGATTTTGGAACACATTTGGCAGCCCTGGCAGGACTTTCCCCTGAACAATGTTTTGTTTATTTATTGCAGAATATAAAGGTGCAAAAGTGGTGGAGTGGATGGAGCAGCACTCCCATCCTGCCAACCTGGAATGCAGAAACTCCTTTAAAATGCAATCCCAGCCCAAAAAAGTGTATTTGACCCTGAGAACTGAGCCAGTCTAAACCTCTTCTCTGAGTCCTCACAACACAAGGAAAGAAGGGACAAGTAAATGAGCAGGGCTGGGGAGAGCCTGAGAGCTGCAGGAGGGATTTCAGCACCCAGCTCTTGGTCTGGGGAGTTCCACAGCTCCCAGTCAATATTAAGTGCAAAATCTGAAAGGTAAATCCTTGCATGTCACACCCAGCCCCAGTCCTGGCAGTGGGAACTGGGAGGTAAAGTCCTGGCAAAAGGAACTTTGAAATAGAAACAGAAGGAAAAGATATTTAGGAAATAAACCAGAGATGTGCTCACAGCAGATGGGAAATGCTCGAAATGATGAGAAAAACGACTTTTTCAGAGCTATTTTGGAAATCCTCTTATCCCCTCCCTGTTCCATTATGGGGGAAAGCATGATCTGAGCTAAATTCACTGTCAGTGACGTACCAATAATAACAGTTATGATAAATTTCAGTTGTAACTTCCAGCCATTTCTGTAGTCACTCCTTCCACACGCATTTTTAGCCCAATTAAAAATAAAGCCATTATCCTTTCCCTACAGGAAATCCAAGCTGTAACCAGTTTAGTCAACTTGCCCAAAATTATTGTCTCTGCAGAGCCAGAACAAGAATTGATCCATCCCAATTCCCAGCCAGACACCCCTCCCCATCTTAAAGACCAAACCAGAGCAGAGCTGAGTAATCCCAAGCCCTCACAGAGCATTTAACATATTTGAAGAATTGCACAAACAGCAAGCAATTAGTTCTGAACAAGGTCCCTGGGGAGTTTCTAGTTAAAATACATGTGTTTCAGGCTACATTAAACCAAGCATTAGAAATTAAAATCATCACTGAACTCAGACATGACATCTGGGGGCTGCTGGGTGTGGGTGAGATGGGCAGTGTGGATGTGATGGGCACAAAGGAAGGGATTCAAGGGTTCCTGTGGAGATGGAAGGAGGAGAGGGAGCTGCTGGGAGGTGGAAGGAGATGTGTAATTCCCACAGCCAGGACTCATCCCTGAGAGTGCAAAAACCTCTTGGGAAATGCAGTTAGAGCAGAGGAGCTCCCCCAGCAGGGGCACCATCCCTCTGTGGGAACTCGGGGTCAGTTGGACCCCAAGATCCAGGGAATTCTTTTCCCAGCTCTGGGATCCTCTGATTTCTTGAATGAAGCAGGCAGAAGGGTCGGTTTTCAGTCTCAGGAATTGGTTTATTATTTTCTTATCTTACAAGGTCGTGTCTGGCAGCTCTGCAGGACCTTCTGTCACTGCAGAACACGAGGTTCTCCCCTCTCTGGGGAGGGTTNTTTTGTGGCTTGTAATTCTTCTCTCAGCGTTGGCAGCCGTTCCCAGGGGCTGAGGTCAAAACTCCAAGTGTTTTCAGGTCTCTGGATCCGAGCCAGATCATTCAGAGAAATGTTCTGGTCTCCCACATCCCTCTCCTCTGTCCTCCTGCACAGAATTCTTCATGGGCAATCCAGAAATTTGGGGGAAATGAGGTGGTGTAAAGTCACCCAGAAAACACATGGCAGAGCCAGGAGTGTGCTGGTTACACCTGAGCAAAGATCAGCTCAGAAAAGTTTTTCTCTAGAAGAACTTCCTCTGTAAGTTAATAAAACCAGTTAAAGACTGGTTTGGTTATTAACAGCCTTAGAAACCAATTGAAAAAAATTAGTTTGGTTTGGTTATCAACAGCCTGAGAAACCAATTGAAAAAAGTTAGTTCGCTCCGTGAAAACACGTTTTAAAAAAAAAAAGTAACCCGGAAAAAAGCTCTCTTTCTCTTCAAAAAATCATAAAAGTAAAAAATAAAAAAATCATAAAAGCAAAGCCACGAAAAAATTAATTTTTTCCCTCCTTGTAAAAAAGTCCCTATGGCCTAACAAAAAAAAGACCTTCTCTCTCTAAAATAAACTGACTAAGTAGTTTTTTGTATGTTTGTTTTATTGTTATAAAAATTTAAAAAAAAAAAAAGTAGTCTGAAAATCTCATTCTGGATTTGGTTTTTTTTTCTCTTTGTGTAGTTAATAAAACTTTTATACCCTTGTTAAGCTTTAAACCTGGCTTACTTTTGCTCCTGGTCCTATCTCACAACAGAAAATAAGCGTATTTGATTTAGCAAATCAAAACTACAACAAGGAGCTGGACCCAGAGCTGCCAAGGAGGATTTTGGTATCTCCACCCAGGCATCTCTCCTGCTCCTGCTGCTGTCACCAGTGCTAACAGCCAGCCATGGCAGAGCAGCCCCTGGCAAATGCCCCTTCCTGCTGCTTGGAATGTGGCAATCAGGGATCCTGCCCTGCCTCACCCCCCCTGGAATTCACAGCAGCTCAGGGGATCAGGTCCTAAATCTTCACAAGCTCAGCAGGTGTTTATTTTTCAAAATATTTCCCCAAGAACTTTAGCTCTTTGCTGTTTCATATTTTAAAAAGGCCTGTCACAGATTTATGTTCAAATTGCTTCCCCATCAAATTCTCCTTAAAGCAGCAGCACTGGGCCAGCTGTGTTTGCTTCTGCAATTCCACATTAATGTCACCAGAAGCAAAGCCATTTTTCCAAGTATGTAAAATACACTTCAAAAATACACAAAGATCCTGCAAAGACCTGAGCCCTCTCCAACAGGTCACCAGAGTAGGAACACAGAGAATATTCTGCTTTATAGCAAAGTGGAACAAGCAGCCTGCACAGCCCTGTGGAGAGGTGCTGGTGGATGGTGAGCAGATGGCAATTTGGAAACAGCCACTGCAAGGCACCAAATTAAAGGAAACCCCAGGTAAGAGGGTTTGGGTGAAGGCAGCAGCAGGCAAAAAGCTCAGCCTGGCCTTGGGAAAAAGCCAGTGCCAGCTGGGGCTGCCAGTGGAACAATGGTGGGACAAAACCCCCAGGTTTGCCCTTGGGGTTAAAGGCAGCAACTTGCACAGTCAGCTGGAGCTTTATTTAGGATTTGACCTCTGAATTCCATCCATGCTGAAAGCTGCCCCAGTGAGTGAGCCCTCAGTGAGTGAGCTCATTGAGTGAGCCCTCACTGAGTGAGCTCATTGAGTGAGCCCTCAGTGAGTGAGCTCACTGAGTGAGCCCTCAGTGCTTTATTGGCTCAAATGTGCTCCCAAAACAAGACCTGGCAGTGCTGTGCCCTGCCTGCCTTGGCCCCATTTGCCCCAAAACACGTCCCCAGTGCAGGGTCAGGGCTTTGCCAGCCCCACTGCCCTCCCTGCACTCCCCCACCTTCCCACCTCACCTGGAGCTGTGCCTTTCCCTCCCTGGGGCACCCCTCACTCCCTCCCTGCACCAGTTGTTTTTAAATAACCTTTCGTGGCTGCTGGGCTTAACCCTGCCAAGCTTTTGGGGCTGCAGCTTCTCTGAGAGCAGCTCTTACTGCCACACATCAGAAAAGCTCAGCCCAACACACACTGGAGGAAAGGCAACAAACACCAAACCCTGGGCAGGACACAGCAGATAGAGCAGGTTCAGGGACCAGCACAGTGCAAATCTGCTCAACAGCAGTGGTGGCTGACAGCAAAAAAAATCCTAATTACTCAGAGAACAGAAAACCCTCACAAATCATGGAGGGGATCAATTCAATGCTGAAGATTTAGAACGATACAATTCTACCCAAAAGGTGAAGCTATCAACCTTTTTTTTTTTTCCCCCCAGCCCATCAAATGTTTCAAATTATGTAAAACATCGAGCTCACTAGCATATTGGATTTTGAATAATGAAAAGAGTAAACAGGATTTTAATTTGGATTCTGACAGTAAGGCGTTTTCCATGTGATAAATTAACTATTAGGGAAGTCAAATTAACACAACCACCCCTTGAGTATGATGGCTTTTGATTTTGAGGAAGCTTTTACAGGAGCATGATAAAAATAAGGCAGGATGAAAAACAGGATATGATGATGGAGGGAGTATTTTACCAAAAATTCTTCCTCCTCCTTTTCACCAAATTGTGCGTATAACTTCTCTTAAAAAAAAAAAAATGCAGCAGCTTCTCTGTAGAGCCCCCCATTTTTCCTAAGAATCTCTCAACATTTTTGGAGAGCTCCTCAGCTGCTCTAGATGACCAGATTGATGAATTTTAAAGTGCTTGTTTAACACTGAGATGTTAAGTCTGACGTCTGTGAAGCAAGGTCAGAAGAAGAGGTGTCACCCCTCCTTAGGAATTTTTTGAAAGGGGAGGTGTCTGAGAAACATCTTCTAGGCATAAGACTTTGCTCATAAAATCAGCCAAGAGGATGTGATCAACTTCAAAGCAGTCAGACATCATGTTATATTTCCATATCCAAAGGAAAACTCCCAAATTTTGTCATTTTTTAAAGGAGAGAAGACATTTTAAGATCTCACCTTCACATTTCAGCAGAAACTCCATTTTTCAATCTGCTCTCTCCCTCTCTCAGGTAAGCAAGTACAGCTTAGAAAAACAGCAGAGAGGCATCCTAATTGGCTCGAAATTAAAGCTATTAATTTTTATTCTTATTTATTCCTGTCACAAACCAGACCTGTTTTATATGGATTTCCAGCACTGCTATGGAAACCTGAGAGGTTCTGAAGTCTTTATGTAACACGAGATGAAAATGCTGTCTCCCACAGTGAGGACTGTTTTCTTTGAAATATGTCAACAGTGGAATTTTGTCCCTCTGGGAGAAAAAAAAAAAAGGGTTGCCAGGCACTGGGACAGGAGACATCAGGTCCATATTGACTCAAGACATGCTATTAACCAGTTAACTCTCTGGGCAACTTCAAAATAAGGATGTTTACTCACCTTTGCTTGGAAATTCATGCAAGGAGAAAAAAAAACCTACTATTTCTATGGAGACACCATGTACTGGTATACCTAAAAATTGTACAGATACTGAATTTCAATATATTCCTGTAATTTTCCAGTGGTACTTCAAACTGCAGGTCAAAAAGTTCTGTAACAATTGGCATATTCTTCATAAAACTAAAAGACACAATTTATTGTGAGAAGATTGAGAAGATTGCTGTGCCTTTGACATGCAAATTAATCAAAATATAAGCATGTGTGGGTCCACACCGTGCTGAAAGCTCCTAAATTCCAGCAGACTCGTGAAGGGCCTGATGTTTGAGTTGCCAACCCTGACATCCCACTAGCCCAGCTCCAGAGAATCCTGCTAGCACGGAAGGGGAGCAGGTCCTGTGTCCTTTGCCTGCCTGGAGGGCAGGAAAAATTGCCCAGGATTTGCAAATAAATACCCAATTCCTAGAACTCACTGGACACTTTACACATTCAAAGCATCCAATAAACACGAATTAACCATTCCCACTGGAAATCAGAAGGAGACAGGTCTTTTTCCAAGCCTAAGTGATCCTTGTACTATGAACAGTTCCCAAAATCCCCTTCCCCTGAGGGTGCACAAGCAGCTCCCAGGCTCCCCTGGAAGAAGAGAGTTTTTTTCCTTTATCCCAGTGCCTCTGTGGAGCTCACTGAGCTGTGCTGTGTGGATTTGATGTGTGGATTTGATGTGTGGGTTGTTATTCCAAGAGCTGGGAGTGCCCTTGGCACATGCCCTCAGACATCTCCAGGACTGAACTCGCTGCCCTCTTCCCTCCAACACAACAATTTGTGCTAAATTGCTAATTTGTGCCTCTCTGCAGAGAGGAGAGGTGAAGAGCTGGAGTGGTTTTTCTGTAGCACATCTACAGAACAAAAATCAGAGCCCCTTCAGTCTCTCCAACCTTTCTCTGAAAGATCTAAAAAGCTCAGACCACGTCCTTTACCTTGAAACCAATGCAATGCTCTAAGAAATGGAGCTCTTCCTTAAAGCCTACAAGTTTTAAGGGAGAATATGCATTACCAGCTTGGAGGAGTTCACAGTATTTGAACTTGGAACCCTTGCAATCATGCAGAAACACAGCTTTGGAAACCATAATGAAAAAATCAAAGTAAGGCAGAGGTTTCCTCCTGCAAAGACAAAGCTGCTTACAGGTTTCTTTTTATTGAAAGGTTCCTTTCAGAAACCAGCACTGCAAAAACATTTGCAGCCTGAGTAGAGTTCAGGCCTCCTGGGAGACAAAGAATTGTTATAAAAGGGTCATTTTTTCTGTCTCTACAAATTTAAAAAAATAAAAAGCTCTGAAGGTCACAGATTCTGGAAGCACCTAAACAACAACAAAATAAAAACTTTCCATCTCTCTCCTTGCAAAAGTAGATAACGAGCTCTGTGTCATTGTCCTGGTCAACACTGGACCAGGGTTTGCAGCATTTAAAATACTCTATCACTGCAGCTGAATTTGCTCTGGAGCCTCAGACATTTCCTTCTGAAAGTTTACAAAATACAGTAATATATTATTATAATCAATCCTCTTTCACCAGACATCAATATGTATGACTCAAGGCCAAAAGAACCTTCCTGGGTTGCTTTGAGCTGCACCAGCAGAAAAATAAACTAAAGATGATCCTTCAAGAGAGCAGATCCTTGAGCACTTTATACACTTCCAACTGCACTGAACTCATCCCAAGCCTTGGCACATCCAGCAGCTGTCTAGCAGCATGGAATGGTCTTTGAGGGGTCTATCCTCCATGAGCCCATGCTTGCTCACACTCTGGATAAAAAAGCAGCACAGAACAGGCTCCTAGCAGGACCTCCACCAGGCTGTGGCAAGGAGACACTGACCTGAGCACAGGGGATGGACTTAGAGGGAAGTGAAAAAAAAAATAACAAAGCAACACAGCAATGAAAATCCTCCCAGAATTAAAAAAGGCCACAAGAACTTTGCCTGAACTAGTAGTTGTTGTTTTTATTGGAGTATTTTATGGGGTTTTATGTTGTTTAATCGAAGAAAGAAAATGGATGCCATAAAATATGCAGAGCTAACTGGGGCTGCAGAGTACATAGCTGAATATTGCTAGTAATGCCATTTCCCCTTCACTGTCAAAAAATAAAAATATCCTTCTTTATATCCCTGCCACATGGAACAGCAGTCCTCTCACGCTTGCCAATCAATCATCCTGGAGTGCACCTTTACCTTGAGCAGAATGTGCTAGGACGGTGAATAAGGAAACCTTAGGAAATAATCTCCCTTTCCACGAGATAGAATTCAATTTCCAGCATAGCTCAGGCCAGTACTTTTCTTGAAAAGGTGGCGCCATATATTACAGCAGAAAAGCATTTTTCTGCTGGCAGTGAAAACTTTAGTGAGCATTATGATTATGTGGTTTGTACTCCAGGCACCAGTGACCACTGAGCAGGCTAATAACGAGCGAGTTCTGATGAGAACAGCCCTCCAGCTGGGATAAAACATCAAAGACTTTTTTCACCCTGGTTTTTTTTTCCCCTCCATTCTCCTTTCTTCACTATAAGATTTTTTTTTTTTTTTTTCCTAACCTGCAGATAATTTTTGAAGATCCTCCTCAGGAGTCAGCCCTTCACTGTGCTGCTCAGGTAGCTCCAGTCAGTTTTGGCCACGGTGCCAGCAGCTTTTATCTTTGCCAGCCCCATTTGGTTTCTGCAGGTGGTGCTTCTCAGGAGCTTCTTGAACACTCTCTGCAGGTAGATTTAGCCTTCACCAGTGACCCTCTGAACCCCCCTTTGGAACTCTGCAGTTTTGGCAAGGATTTTGCAAGTCCCAAGCTTTGTCTCCTGTCTGAGCCCAGCTGTGCAGCAGAGGTTGGCTGGGTCCATAATCCACTAAAATAAAATCCAGGGAAAGCCCCACAAATGGATGGTGCCAAACCCTGTCTGCCTGGATTTGTCTGCAATGTCTCCAGCTATGAAGATGAACAGACAATTCTTTGCCTCTGGACACCCTGAAGCTCCAAGTCCCAGCTTTTGCTTTTCAGATCTGGCCAAAATATCATTCTGCAAGCTGATGCCTGACAGACAGAGCCCAGCAGCCCCAGAGCCAAAGATGGGCAAAGAGTTCAGGAGGATTCAGCCCTCCAGAGTGTGTTGCTCACAGTGCTGCCACAGCTTAGAAAGCTTATCCAGCCTTGCAGAGCTGTCAGGAAAATTTACCAGCCACCACACAAAAATTACTTGCCGTTTACCAGAGTGATTGATGGTAATGCAAGAAACTTAGGGCATTTTACTTGCCTGTCCAAAGAAATTACTCACCCTGGACCAGCAGGACTGGGGGAGGATTCTTTAATCCTTACAGCAGTTTTTAAATTAAACTTTAGTGTTCATAGGGCTGGAGATCAGTCACAGACAGCAGCTGGCTGCAGGATGGATTCCAGCATGATACAGCACGGACAGACAGGTCTGGCACAGCAATAGGCAGGGTGACAGGCAGCTGCACACTGTGCTTCTGACTTCTTCTTACATTTGCACATTTCAGGAGGCCAAATCCATTTCCAGATCATTAATCTCTAACAAAGACTTAAGTCCTGGCACCGTGCATGTAATAAAAAGTTGGGGACATAACAGGACAAAGAGGCCATAACCAAAAACGAGGCTTCAGTGGCAGAGGAATGTGCTCCCATTTTGTCTCTGTGTTCAGAAGAGTGTTCCAGGATTAGGGATTAATTCACTTCCTGAATCAGTAGAGGGATGGGACCATTCCCTCTGCAGCTTTCCCTTTCCTCCTAACACCATCCTGAAACCTCCTTTATCTTTTAGCGTTTTTCCTTCACCATTGCAGCTGCTGCCACCAGGATTTCTCTGTTTTGGCTTCACCTGCAGAAGCAGCACTGTCCCTGGAAGGACCTGATCCTCCACCACAGCTCAGAAACAACATCCTTGTTAAAGGAGCTACTTCTCTAGTTTGGGGGCAAACAACATTCATCCAGGAGAATTCCAAGGGGGAAGGACTGAAAAAAGATCCTTGGGCAGCAGCTGATTCTTACAAGCAGAAGCACAGGAGGCTCCAACATTCAGCACTGCCCTGGAGAACTTCTGCAAGACAAAAAGCAAAGGAAAGCCCAACTTTTGAGGATATGGATGAGCCACTCTCCCAGCTCTGATTTTGGATAGCCTGTTTTCTTGACCAGTCTTTATGATTCAAGCTCCTTACACATCCTCAGATGAAAAACCATCTCTGCCAACGGTCACAATCAAAAAAGGGGGAGGAGGAACAATTCATGATTTATGAAGATTATACAGGCCTAGGTGCTAGATACCAAGAAGCCTCTTAAACTTCCATCATGTCAAAGAAATCACTGTGTTTGCAATAACACTCCAAAACCAGGCTTTCCCACCAAGGGGGGTTGTGGGGCACAGAATCAGCTAATCTAGCCACAATCCATTATAAACATTCAGTGATTCTCAGAGAAAAACACTCACAGTGAGACACTCCATCCAACTGAGCATTAAGCACTTCCCATTCCTGTTCTGCTTTCCCAACTCTACTAGTCCCTAACCAGGGTTCTGTTAGTCATGAATTCTTGATTAATGAGCCTTGTTTAGAGGATGGGAATACTGAAATTGCTCTGATATCCAGGCTCTAACCACAGAAAGACAATCTAATTCAGCGAGGGAATCTGCTGTGCTTAGGGGGGGACTCCAAACCCTCCATAAAGGAAATCAGCTGTTAAGTGATGCTAACAAGGGGCAGCACGCTGTGCTCTCAGCTCCCTGGTGCCATGTGATGGTCTCACAGCTTGGCAATCCGGGGGCAAAATCCTCCTCATGTGTTAAGGATGTTTAACATCTGCTTGTAAATCTGGGGCTGGTCAAAAACTGGCTGTGAGTGGAGCGAGGACGATGCCAGCGTGGTTTTACACCAGAATCCTTAAGCACAAGGAGCATGAGCTCACACACATCCCCTGAGCTTGTACAGCAAGCACCAATAACCCAGGGCTAAACTAATTATGGCTTGTTATGCTTGAGCAGGAAAACAGCAGCAGCTCCTCTCCTGCTTCCAGGGGATGTGTAAAACAAGTGTGGCTCTTCTTCCCTGTGCCTGCAAGGGAAGGACTGTCTCCAGGGAGTCCTCAGCTCCCAGGGTGTCCAGAGGAGAGATCTCCAGGGATGGGGACAGGCAGGACAGCTCTGCTCTCCAGGCTTGGTGGCAGGGCTGGACAAAGCCCTCAGCAGGTCAGCCTTCTTGTTGACCCTAACATAAAAATGCATTTCTCAGGACATGAAAAATCTGATACAGCAGTGCAAAGCAAAAAGAGAGTATTTTTCATTAAACAGTATCACTCATCACGTGTCCATGAATATTCATAACAGTTTGGGGAGTGGAGGGACCTTAATTATACTTGAAACGTTTATAAAATGCACCAAGATGGAAGAAATGTTGTTCCTTGTTCTCCTACAGCAGGCACTGTCAGACATGTTCCAGGAGCCCAATCCTACAGACCAGGGGATTCATTCCTGAACACAAGCCTTTTCCCCCCTGAGCTCCTCCCCAGCTCTTCTCACAAAATGACCTTTTCTGATCTTAAAACATCTTGAAAGAGACAGGAAGATTAATTATGCTCCTCCCTACTTCATCTTCATGGAACATCTGAGTGGTTTCTACAGCTGCAAAACCTTTATGTCCACGGTGCTTTTGACTGCACTGCTGAGATATTCAAAGACCCATTAAACCAAGGGGGAAGACCCATTCACTGAGACTTCATGTGGAAAGGAGGTGGGGAGGGAGGGAGGCTTAAAATAATCTTCTCCTTAAGTTAGACAGAGACAGCTGGAGAAGATTTATTCATAAATCAAGCTCTCCCCTTTCAAAAAGCCACCTACAAAGATCCATGGGATGAAGAAGCAAAAGCAAAGCAATCTGCCCTGTGTTTTTATGGCCACAATTTTGCACCTACAAGTCACAATTGTTTTCCAATTCCAACTGCTCACCTCTCAGAGCAGTTTCCTGCACGGGAGGTGTTTGTTGATGCTTTCCTGATTGTGGTTGTAATTTTTTTCTTCCAGCAATTATTGTCACTGTCTCAGACCTTATCCTAGAGTCAAATGCTGAGGCATTAAGGGACAATGTCTTCCCAGCAAGTAATTGCTGATACAAAGCCTTATTCTCAATTACCAATGTCAATAACTTGTGGATGTTAAAAGTGAAGACAGTGTGTTACTGGGCTGAGATTGCTTTCTAATCTGATTTCTGGGCTATAAATGATCTGATGAAGAGCTCAAATTACAAAGCACCATTCAAAAAATCACTAAATATAAGGCTGGCATCTTCTGATTTTCAGTGGATTTGAGAGCACTCCACTCCTGCCTGGTGGTGTTGCCTTCCTGACTTGAACCTTCACTGTCAAGACATCGTCCTCAATTCACTCCAGGCACAACTATTCTCAGTTTTAACACTCTGCCCACCAGGCTAGCAGTGGGTTTCAAAAGTGGGTCTGCAAGCTGTAATCCCAGAAATACCAACATTACCCATCTTTTCTGCTTTTTGGAACAGTGAAACCTCAGAAGTTATCATTACATTCAAGTTTTGGCTTAGTCCTGGGAACATCTTATCTTATTTTCACTTGGGGAATGCCTTTCTTTACTGAATATTCCTGCAGTTAAGATCCCTCTGCAGCTTTATGTGAAATTAAGTAGCCAGTGTCATACACACGGTGCTGCAAAGACTAAATCTTGATATTAAGCACAGTCAGGGTTTAATTTCCCTGCACACAGCAGGTGAGATGGGGAAAGGCTAGATTTGGAGAATGTAATAAGCAGTCACAGGTGAGCATAAAATATAAATGCAAAATGCATTTCCTCATATTTATTGCATTTTTTACATCTAAATCAGGCAGATTTCATTCCACAGATTGAGACTGATCTGAAGTAATTTAGTGGGAGGCTGGTAGTTGAAACACATAATCACATTTCTAGAACAATGTAATTACATTGAATTTAATGTGATTCCCTGCCACAGGTTTAAAAGTGCAGCCTCCTCCACATTCTCAATTTATGCTGAACATGACACTTGATGTAAGACTACTTTTACATAGCCAGGCAGAGCATTGCATAAGGGGAGAAAGTATTCTGTGACCTCCTGGATTCCCCAGGATCATCAGACAAAGATGCCAGTCACGAGGTACCAGTAACTCAAATGTTAAATTTCTAGGAAGATGCTGTTTCAGCAGATGACCATTGATTTTAGATTTCATTTTCATTAAATGTCTCACAAGAAACAATTATTCCCACCTTAAGGACTTGTGCACAAGTCAGCCCTGCTCTGTGGAGAAAAGAAATTTGATTGGAAATTCCTAACAGAGGAGTTTTCAGGATTTTGTGGGTTGTAGATGTTTCAGAGCGCTATGATAAAGATTTTTTATAAAGAGCAGGCTAATAAATGGATAGGGCAGGTCATGCCCATTAAGAACTGCTAGGAAATACTGGGGGAAAAACTAATTGCAACCTGAATGCAGACCAAGAGCTTGAATACTAAAATAAACACAAGGACAAAGGGCTGGAAATGTTTCAAAGCTAGGAATAAAATAGCACAGTCACTGGTGTTTATTTAACTCCTACAAATTAGTTAAAAGTTGATCTAGAGAAAGTGTGCAAGCCAATGCACCAGGACAGCCCGTGCAGGCAAAGCAGGAGAGTTACTCTTAAAAATAAATAACAGTAAGTTACAGCTGATCAGATGAAATTCTGCCTACTATGAGACAACTCAAGTAATCTCTTTGCAGAATAATTCCAAAGTTGTACAAATGGAGGCATATTTACAAGTAATTTGCAAACAGAAAGAAAAATGAATAAATTGATCAAAAATGCTATTTACTGCTGGCAGTTCATTTGACTTTCGGCAGAATGCTTCAACATTTATATTCCTTCATTGGAATAAATAAGTATTGAAATATAATGGATAATGAAGCAGATTCTAAAAGGCAAAGTGCACAGGATTTTTTTTTCCCCCAAGACCAATATAAATCTGAATGAAATGAAAGTTGAGGAGTGGGTTTTAAAGCTGGGGACTTTTATGGAAAGTAAACAAACAATGGATTTAAAGCTGTGTAATTACTGATTAATCAGTGATGAATCCAGCATTATGGATATGGCCTGGGAGAGCTCCAAATGCATTATACACTGAGGAAAAGGAGGGAGAACAAGGGAGAAAAAAAGCCCCTAAAAGGAGACAACACTGGGCCCTCACTCAGCTCAACCACCCTCAATTGATGTCACAAAGTCAGCTGCATTTAGGTTATAAAGCCAAATCTTAGCATTACCCCATGCATGGAAGTTTTCTTTGACTTGAACAAGAAAAACCTCGAGGTGTGCAGGCTTGAGACAAACCAAGGAGAGCCTCCAGGTGTCTGAGTGGTTTTTTGTCACTCCCTGCAGAGCACTGTGCTGTGAAAGCTCCCACTGCCAGCGACGGTGCTGGGGGGACAAATGCAGAGCTGTGACAAAACCAGGGGACAGGAAAGCTCTGTCTGGGAGATGACAACGTGTGTTATTGATGGCTCAGCCAGACCTGGAGAGGACATGGCTCTGTCCCAGGAGGGCCTGGAGGAGGGAGGAAGGCAGGTGTGAATGCCCCAGGACAAGCAGCAATGTCCACGGTGCTACATCCAGCCAGTACCAACCCCAGCACACACAGCTCAGCTCCTCCTCCTGAGCCTGACAAGCTTCCCCACAGCTGCACCACTTCCAGACCTCAAACCCCCTAGCAGGGTTTCTTCAAGGAGTGGATGCATTTGCTGAAATTAATTTTGGGCTGCAGCTTCTTCAAAGGTGCCCATTTCTACATCAGGCAGATTAGTGGCAGAGCTGGCTGGAAGCTGCAGTCTTCATCAAAACCAAAAACGTGCTAAGCAGATTTTCCCTTTTGTTTACTGGAAAGCTGCTTTCTTCAAGGTGACTCAAGACAAGAGGCAGTGTGCTTAAACAAGAAGAGATTTGCCAGAGGTCCCCCTTTTCATCCCTGATCATCCCTACAGCTCAGGAAGGGAATTCTGCAGAGGGACACAGCAGTACCACAGTGCAGTCAGAACCTTCACTGATGTCAGTCATTCAGCTGCAAAGCAGAACAGACACAAACTCTTGGATTCAAACTTGATCAAGAATGGTTGGAAACGAGAAACAATTTGGCTACAGCAGGATTACCACTCCATTAACTGGGAGCTCAACCCAACTATTCAGAACTTCCATTTTGAAGCCAAAGGAATGCAAATCTCTGCTTACCCCATCACCACTCCAACAGTTACATATTCAGATTTCTTTCTAGAATGAGTGCAAATTTGCTTTGATTCTTTGACATTTCATCACTTAATACATTTATAGCATGTCAAGGGAAAACTTGAGTGAATTCACAATGCTGTACTGATTGAGTTCCTAATAGGAACAGCTGTCAGAAGGACTTGTAAGGAGAAATTTCAAAATCACTTTTCCTAGTTGGCAGAGGACTTTCTGCACTTTCTGCACCTATGTACAGAACTTTCTGGGACACAGAGATGGACAGTCCCTCTTTTCCCAGTTTCCATCAGCCCATGACATGGCAGCTGCTGCAGCCACACCAGTGCCTGCACAAAACTTTTTCTCCAGAGTCCTGCACTTGAGTCTCAGAGTTGTGGAGTCAGGAAAAGCTTTGCTGGAGACTCATGAACAAGCTGTGGAAGAGGAGTGAGGGACCAGTTGAGGGGAACCCACCAAAAGGTCCCAAAGTACAAACTACCCAAGCACAGAGCTCAGGTGTGAGCAGAGGAGGCAGCAGAGCTGCAGGTCAGAATTTACCTCAGCTGAAAATGGGGAAAGATGACACAGAAAACCAACTCAGTTCAAGTCTGAGCCCCTGGCCAGTGCCCCAGCCTCAGAGCTTCTGCTCCTCTCAATCTCTAACAAAGAATGGAAAAACATCTGGGGAGTTTTGCTCTGCTCCTGATCCCTCCTCAAAACCTTCACATTTGTTTAGAAATATCTTCAAAATACATCTTCCAAGAGACCCTGAGCATTTCCAAATTCCTCTCCCTCTTTGCAGAGACCAACCTTGAGCACTTATGACCCTGTTTTAATGAGGCAAAGAGGGGGGAAAAAACAGTGCTTTGCAATACTTGAAACCAACCAGCTCCAAATAAATATTTCAAGTTGCCCTGATTGTTAGATAAGCAGCTTCTGCAGAGATTGCAAACGTTGCAATTGTTCTGCAATACGGTCGCCAGCAGCTGGAAGCTCTGAGATGCCCATTTAAATCAGAAATTTTCCATTTCAAATACATTTGGCTGCTTGTTCATAGTGAGAAATGCTTCCCGTTACGAGAGCTTTCAGAAGACCACAAGGAGTGCCTTTTCTAAAAGTGGGGGCAAAGCACAGCTTTCTGTAAACACTCCTTTTGATCAGTAAATAAGTAAGAAAAGGTGCCACACTTTCTGCTCTGCTATTAGGCAGCTGAGAGGCTCTTGCTAGACCAGAAAAAGCCTTCAGTCAGTCCCACAGAATATTCCCAAACAAATGAAAAGAACGGTGGGAGGAATTCACTTTAAAGTGCATTCATTGTACTTTCCTTTTCATTAAATACAGTAATATGCAACAGCTCCTTGTGGTATTGAATGGACAATACTCTTCACTCTTTTTTCATGCCAGCACTTCAACCACTTGTACTTACATTCTTCCACCTAATCACTACCTCGCTGTTGTTAAAATCCATCATGCACTAGGGGCCAAATCTTGAGGTCCCCACTCAAGCCCTCTCTTAAATGAGCTCTTAGGAGGATTTTTGCATGATTAAGCATCACAGGTTTTTTTTCCCTAACTGATATTTGAATAAAGAACACAAGAATTGGCCTTGATCATTACCATAATGCTTTCATGTTTTCCACAATGCCACTCAAAAGCCTAAAAATATGGCACAGAAGCCCTGCAGGGAATTAATGCAAAGTGTCTGTATTTGCACCAGGAACCAACTGCTGAAAGAGAAAAAAAGGATATCTGAAATACACCTGGAGGATGCATTAGCAGAAGCACTTGTGAGCAACTTGCCCTTTAAAGCACGCATGGGACAAATTCATCTCGAGAGTCACTTCAAAGGGAATGGTCTGTAATCAAAATTAATCACAATTAATTTGGCCCTAGGTTTCTGCCACAGAGAGCAGCTCCTGCAGGGAGCACTGCGGGCAGGGATCACATCCACAGCGTCCACCTCTGCTGGTATTGCCAATTCTGCTCTGCTGGTGCCATCATCAAATGCTGCAACAGGATTCAGGCCAAATCTGCTTATCAGCTCTGAACCATGAGGCCAGCCAGCAATATGTGCTGAATGGCACTCTTCTGGAGGATGTCATCTTTCTATTTATATTACCTAATTCTTCTCCTCCAGCTCCCTGTGGCAAACCAACAGTTGAAAGCAGCCAGCAGAAGCTGACAGGGTTATGTAAGTGTCCATTTGCTGTGCATATGCTCTCCCCCCTAGGGCAGGCAATCACATGAGAGAGGTGCACCTTCCACTCTGGATGTCCAAGCACATCAGAGTTTTGGGGGTGTTCCAGTGTCCCCACCCTTGCTGGAGGAGCTGAGCAAGGAGCAAACAGCAGAGAACTGTCCCAGGGGCAGACTCAGAGATGCTTCTGGGCTGGGCACAGATCTTCATCTGCCCACAAACACAGCCCCACCAAACCAGGCAGTGCCAGCTCCACGTGTGGTCCCTCTCAAGGTATTGATGAGTAGACACAACCCTCAAACTTTTTGCCCCTTGCTCTGCCAGCACAAAAGGAAAACATTTCCTTGCTATGGAAAGATGCAGCTTCCCTGTCTCTTGATCCCTCTCAGACTCTACCATCTGTTTCAGAGTAAACTGGGTTTATGGACCTGGATAATTCTTTTGTTTCAAAAATGTTTAACTTACACTTAAAAGAAACAATATTAATCTCTGTAACCCATTAATAATTGTAGCCATTCACCCCCAGGTATGTAAAAATGGCACAGGCCCTATAATGTGAGGGACTGTTGGCACCAAATCTCTTGCTCTCTGGAAGTATCCAGGATTTAAAACCTCAGGAAAACTATCCAGGAAAGCTGAACTCCTTAACACCAACTGAGTGCTAAGAATATGACATGAAGTTTAAAGTAGGCATTTCCATTATGCATGTTCCCATTTTTTTGTTTGCTGTTCTACCCTGAAACTTCGTCCAAACAGAGCTCACCAATATACAGCACTAAGGTTCTACTCACAATCAGAAGCTGTAAATTCAGTTCCTCCAAGTGTTCAGTCACATGAAGACAAAACTGATTCCTGCTGCTCCTTCTCCTATCTTAAATGTGCATTTTGGGAGGTGTATCTTCCCAGAACACAGTAGTATCACCTCAAAAACACCCCAAGTTTCTGCATGTAAGCTCCTGTGACATATATCCAAGGCACGTGGAATTCAGCAACAGCAGCTGGAAATGCTGGGCTCTTTTCCACAGAGCACTTGCTCCCTCCTGCCAGCAGATGGGCTCTGCTGAACCCAAAGGAGATGATCCGAGCCTGTGTCAGGCTAAAACACGGCAGAAAAAGAAGGAGCCATCACAGCAAATGAGGAATGTGTCATTTCCCCCACCTTTTCTTGGCTGGTGAAACAGAAGCTCAAGGAAAGCAGGAAAATCACTCACGACCACAGCAAGAATAGCACCAAAGTCCCCAAGCACAGGACACGCTACATGCTTGTAGTAACAAAAAATATATCTGTCACTGCATGTCACACGAGCTCATTCAAACTAAAAATTTATCACTTGCTTCGGACTCCAGCCAGGTGACAGCAAATATATCATGGAGCTGTCAACAATCTGCTAATCTGGGCTGTGAAGTGTAGGAATACAAGAAGCTTAAAAATATACTGCTCCTTCAGAAACCATAAATTTTGCTGGCTCTTTCTCACACAGCGCTGGGTAATAGGTCTGCTCCAGCTCCTTCACTCCCACCTCCTGCAGTTAAACAATTTCATTTTGCATGTCTATTTAGAGAGTGACAATCACCCATGGGTACAACCACAAAGCAGCACAGACCCTCCCTGCCTCTGGGACTGAGAATTACCAGTGGCAGATTTAACTGCAGAGCTGGTACAGAAATCCCAGGACAGACTCAAATAGATTTTCAGAGACAGCTGGAATAACAGTCCTGCCCATCTGGAAACCTGAGCTGTTGTGCTCTTTGGAACAGAGAAGAAAGCAAAAAGAAGAGAAGGAAGACCTTTCCTCATCCATCTGAAACCAAACCAGGCTGTGCCTTTTTGGAGCCAGGGCAGAGGATGGCACAGTCCCATGAGTGAACACTCGAGGACTTCAGCTTCTCCTGTCTCATATACTGGACAAAAATCCAAACTGAGGTGGGGGAAGGAGCTTTGATTATAAACACAGGAGAAGTTTCAAAGAATACTTCACAAATAACAGCTTGTGGCATTTCACACTGGGCACATTTCTGGGAGAATACAAACAAAAGCAAACTTCCTTGTTGTCCAAGTCATGGTGCTTTAAGGGCAGCAAGCTCAGTGAGGCTTATCCTTATTGTGTTATCCTGCTTAACCTCACCACTCCTGCCCGACCTGGCCTGGCTGGAGAGGCCACTTTGACTCACTGTTTTTTGTGAAAATTCAGTTCTTCAACTGCATTTCTGTTATGCCAAACACCTTGGTGTACCTGCCATTCTTCATTTCCCCCTCCGGCCACAAACTTCAATTTTCTCTCCTCAGCTCTTAAACAGTGCATGATTACAACTAATTATCGATCACTGAGGGATTACTAGGTGACAAATCCAATTTCCACACTGCTATCAAGCATGACTGACTGGGGCCTGGGGAGGATGAAGGGTACCTGTGCTGCTGTAGAAACCTGCAGGTGTCTGAGCTGGGTGGGAGCAGCGTTGTCACTGTCACCAGCACTAAACCCACTGGGCTGATGGGTTCAGGGACCTGTTACACCAGACTATCCATCTACACCCTCACCCCAAAGAGATTCACCAGCCTGCAAAAGCTGAGCCTTTTACATCTGAGAATGCATCCAATTTGGCTGCATTTGTACCACCCTTGCATTCCATCTCTGCAAATATCCTCACGAGCAAGCGAGCTGGCAGCGATGCTCAGAGAAACAGCTCATTTCAGGGCAAAAAAAAAACACCACTCATTTTTCCTCAAAGCAAATCTTAAACCTGCATGCTTTGGTGCAGCTGCTGATCTCAACAAACTGGATAATGGAGGGAAGGGGAGCTCTGTGCAGCCCCCAGAACCGCAGCTCACACGCAGCCCTTTAATGGCATTTGTGAGCTGCAGCAGGCCAGCTCCCCAGAAATCAGGAGCTTGCTGCCACGTGCTCTGGGTGCTGCACAATAGAGGCACTGTGCACACAGAGCATTTAAGGGAAAAAAAAAAAAAAAGGAATTAAAAAGAGAAATCTGAGAGAAAAATACGTGGAGCTGCTCGAACATCATTGATTGGAGTGAAAAAGCAATGTTTTAATAAGAAGTCACATGATGAATTTTTTTTTCCCAGTTGTACTTCAATGGAGTTATTCACATAATTCAAGCAGACACAAATCCCAGTGTGAAAATATCTGTGCTCTTGTAGCCCAGTGGCAGCCCTTCCAGCATGACTTACAACAAAAGGCTGGAAAAGTCCACTCCCATGGTACACACAAATTGGTTTATTATTAGAGCTCATCCAGCACCATTATTTTCTGGCAGTAAATGTGTTTTTAACAGAATTGAAATTGCCCTGAAGAACATTTTTCTTTCAAATGTTTAACTTTTCTTTGGGGAAAAACCACATTTTTGTTTCACGTCTCTTTACCATTAAGATACATTTCCCTTTCCATTCTGTTCCAAAGGAAGCACGACACAATTTAGAAAATGCTGCACTAAATCTTCCTGGCTCCTAAAAGGAAAAAAACCTGAGAATAAGCCTTACATAAAGAAAGATTGCAAGTACCTTACTAAAGACTTTATTCATTAAAAAAGACTCAAGTCTATTCTGCTTCTTGTCTATGGAAGTGAAATACGATTTCATTAAATTAAGCTCTTAATATGTTTGCTAAGACTCTGTCAGGCTGAACATTAACTACATTTCCATTGTTTTTCAAGTCCGAAGAAGAAAGTTGTTCTGCAAAGAAAGAACCTCACTTAAAGCTTCTTAACCTTCAGAGCAGCAGGGAAATTTGCTTTATGAAGTGCATTTGCAATATCCAGCTCACACACGGGACACAGTACACTCATAAAGAGAAAATGCAACAGCTCTCAGAAATCGTTTAAGGAAGGGAGGGCGGGAAAAGAAAGAAAAATGAATAAACCACAGTACAAGCATTTAAATTTGGGGTAGGAATGGCAGCAGTGAGCCCCGAGCCTGGGTGCCAGCCCTGCACAGAGCTGCCCCTGCTCAGTGCAGAACAACCCCTGGGGCAGCCCTGCAGGCTCTGCCCTTCGCTGGGGCTTGCACTGATGGAACAGCTCCTAAATGTCCCCCCTTGGAGGCATTTTAGGGGAGGTGATTCTTTGAGACCTTTCCTGGGGATCAGAGTGAGCCACAGCTCCCCCTCACAGCTGGGGGGCACTGAGCCTGCAGCCAGGCTCGTTCTTCCCAAAACACTTCCCCTGATTCCATCCATCCCTCCTTCCATCCCTCCTTCCATCCCTCCTTCCATCCCTCCATCCCTCCTTCCATCCCTCCATCCCTCCTTCCATCCCTCCTTCCATCCCTCCTTCCATCCCTCCTTCCCTCCTTCCATCCCTCCTTCCATCCCTCC
>VZTT01008625.1:1510-34010 GCA_013400855.1 Buphagus erythrorhynchus | reverse complement strand
AGGCTCTGGAAACAGCTCCAAGGTTTCTCTGGAGCTTCTCTTCTCCAGCCTTGGACACTTCCAGGGATCCACAGCTGCTCTGGGAATTCCATCCCAGCCAGGAATTCCTTCCCTCCATCCCTCCCTCCCTCCCTCCCTCGGCTCTAGGGGTTTCCTGCTCCACACACGAGTCCGCTCTGCCCTCTCCTGGCCTGTGCACGGATCCGAGCCTGTGCTGGGATGAAGGGCTGGGAGCAGCCTGGCCATCACCAGCCCTTTGGGATGGCACCTCCAGCTCAGCACCCCTGGGTGCTCTCTGGGCCATCCCAAATCCATCTGCCCTGGTAGCAGAGCCAAGGCACAGAGCAGGAGCATCCCATCAGCCCCCCAGTTCTCACAGAAAAATAACACTCTGAGGGCAGGAGAGGCAGTGCCTTCCTCCTTTTGGAAAGCATCTGCTCTTTGAGGTGTATCACTGGAGCACGAGCAATAAAAACAGTGATTTGTAAAATGAGAGCAATGACAGACGTTTCTTGTACAAACACTGGGAGACATTGCAGATAAAGTAACATTACATAAATAGGCAAAGCATTAGAACTATTATCACCAACAACAGCACAGGGGACACAGCAGTTTAGCAAAGGAAGTGAAAAACAGCGGATGTGATTTAAGAGGCAGAGAAAATCTGAGCTGGCAAGTTGTAATTACTGCAGCTGAAAGCCAGCCAGGATCCTGGTTGACTGCCTCCAGGCTTAGGAAATGCAACCCAGAATCTTTAAATGACCAAATAATTGGGACCTGGGCTTCATGTTCTCAATGAGACACAGTCACTGATGTGGCCACACCAAGGACAGCTCCAGGAGAGCCACCAACATCGTCCTGCCTGGCACTCCTGACTGCGGATCCTACAACCAAACACTGACCTGAACCACATCTGCTCTGCAAGGTCATTTTTCTTCCCACAGTGGTAGAGCTGCAGGGCTTTTTCAACCTTATTCTTCAGCTTCAGCAGCCTGTAAGCATCTAATGTCTAGTCAGAGGACATCATTCATCCATTTTATGGTTCCCAGCATGCAAAGATATCTACCCAATTTCCTAAGAAACATTAATATTAAAGGATGGCTTTCTCAGCCCAAATCATGCAAGCTGAACAAAGTTCTCCTGACGTTTCATGACAAGGTGATTAATAATACCAAGAAGAAGAATGAAATGATACCAGATTATAAACTATTGTAAATCTTTCAGTCATCCCAGGAATAATGAATGTAGATTTCTTAGGAGAGCAGTACAGATTTAAACAGAATCATTTTAGTTTCCTTGTCAATCAAGGAGCTATTTATGTAATACCAGAAAGAGACAATGAACTCGTGTAATCTTAAAAGGAGAGTGTAGCACATTCCTTTAAAAACAAAGGATTCCAAAGACCATCCTAAGCTAGAATTTCCAAAATTGTTGAAGAAAATGTTGCACCTTAACCACTCTTGTTGATCACTGACCTTCCTTTCTCCAAGCAAGAGCCACGATGACGAGGATGCAGTTGGACTCAAAATGTCTGAGCTGACATGACCAACCTTCTTCAAACACTTAATTTAAGGGAATGGTCAAAGCTGTACTGGCCTGAGAAACCACCAGACCAAAATATCCCAGACTTGCTTGACGTGGGTTTTGGAGTCAAGCAAAATGTAAATGCAAACTCTCACAAGTTGTTCCTCAAATGCTGTTACATTTTCAACCCCCAACTCAAGACAAAGTTTATAGCCTCACTCTGCTTTTGGCTGCATGGGGAACCCAGTGCCCTCTGACCCCTGGAGGCAGTTCTGTCCTAGACATTACCTCAACCCAATAATTAATAAGTAATAATACTGAATTTGAGCTCGTGGAATTCGCACAGCCTAAATGTTCCAAAGAAAAATGAATAATGCATGCAGAAGAGATTCATTTGAGGGGAAAAAAAATGTAACTTCAGTTAGAAATAAAGCCCTGGTTGCCTTGGCAAAGAGGATTTAATTGCTGTAATCGCTACATCTCACATAAGGTCGCTGTTTGAGGGAGTCCACAGTGCTGCTATTCATTCTGTGGCTGCTCTATGGCAAATAAAGGACTACTGGTCCCAGGAGCATCAGGGGAATAATTCTGAAAAGGTCTAAATTATTTTTAAAGTGTTATTAGCTTTGGCAAATGAGTCAAAAGTCATCCTAGCTGAGGAGCACAGGTACTTACAGCCCATGATGGAGATGGCAGCAGGAAATGGCACAGTTCAGAGTGTTCCAGTGGCGTTCCTGTGTGCCATTAAATCAGAGCTCCAAACACGACTGTCCCCTCTCCATCTGTGTCCTGCCCACCCACCAGTGTCCCTCACAAACTTCCCAGAGAAACACGAGGCCAGGACACTGGCACACACACACATGTGCCTCCACACAACCAAATTCCAATGGTTTTACTGGCACAGATCCTAAGCAACTGTACGGAAGTCAATTAAATCACCCCTCTTTTCTGGGTAACACTGAGAAGACTCTGGCCAGGCAAATTAAATTAGAGATGGGTCAGAGCCAAACTCCCAGATCCAAACCAACCCAAAACTCACAATGCATTTGGATCCAGGGCCAGATTCTCACAGTCTGCTACTGCTTCTCCCTCACCCTCTGCCACCTCCCAGGACAGGACAAACTTTTCAGACTGTCCCCAAGTGTCACTTGGTGCATTTTATCACCATCCTCCACCAGGGATCTGCATCAAAGTGCTCATCTGTGTGCTCCCCGTGGCTGCTTGGCACATTTCTTGCCCTCAGACCCTCATTAACTTGAGAGATGCTTAGAAAGCTCATGAACAAGGCACTGCCTATCCCACACTTCTGCTTCTCTGCCTTTCCCACTCGCTGTCCTCTAGGACCAGCACAATTAGAGATGGGGATTTAGTGAAAATGCATTTGAGGACTCCTTCATGAATACCACAAAAGGTTGGGCCACACAATGAGAAAAAAAAAGGAACTGAGAAAGTTTGCTTGGCAGGAAAATTTTCTAAAGGATGTAGTGGGGGGACAGGAAGGTACATTTTGGTCTTAGTGAGCCATTTAAAGAAAAGCACGGTGGGGGCAGAGGGAGGGTGACAGCTTTGCCCTACAAACATGGGGGTGCTTGATCAGAGGGTTCAAGGTGCTCCCAAGAGCATCCTCATGGGTGGGATACCCCTGGAAATACTGCTGCTCAGAACAACTGCTCCTCTGCTGGGAATGCCCACAGCATCTCCCTGGGGATCCTGAGGAGAACAGATCTGAGAGACATTTTATTTTATTTTATTCAGCTGTGTGTAACCCCCAGCCCAGGGTGAGGCTCTGACACCCAGCACTACTTAGGGGCAGACCAAAAGCTGGGGGAGATGAGAACCAGAGCACTCAGGAGCACTCCCTGGGCTCTGGAAAGCTCCAGAAGAGCCCCTGCTGTGGTGTCCCCTGTGTCACCCAGCACTGGCCCCATGAAGGGGCTCTGGGGGGCTCTGCCAGCCCCAGGCTCCCCCATCCTGGCACTGCCACGCTCCAGGCTGGCAGGGAATGGGGCAGGCACTGGAATAGCTTTAGCTGTGAGCACCATTTGCTGTGCCTCAGAATGGCAGACTCATTTGTCACTGTTTTCTTCTCCTGCAGCTCTTTAGATTCATCTGGGATCCAAGAACTTTGTTAATATGATTTCTTTCATAACCTGGCTGAGTACAGCGTCCAAGGCAGACGTGGCAGCTATTGAAGCATTAAATCCCTCACACACAGCACAGCTCCCTGCTCTGCCTGGTCCAAAACCATTTCTTACGAGTCCTTTATTGACATACACTGCATGGGGAGCAGGAGCAGCACCCAAAACAAGAAGATATATTGACAATTTTCTTGCAGTATTTGGTTTCCTGCTCTTTCTGAGAGTTCTTTCTCCCCAGCAAATTGTCACACTGGGCTTCTTCTATCAGACCATGCAAAAACTCCCGGGTAAACACAAGGACAAAAGCAACTCTCTGTTGCATCAGGGGGAACGTGAAGAAATTGAGATCAATGTGCTCACTCAAAGCAATACTTTATCAGCTTCACGGGAGAGTAATCTGGTTTTTACCAGGATAAAATGACAGCAATGCATGGCCTAAAACATCTCAGGAAAAAAGGAAATTTCAAAGTACTCGCGTTTTTCTGCTTTTAATACTATTCATTACTGTGAATGTAATGAATAGAAGGAGAAGTAACTGCATCAAGGAGCGAATCACTGTTGTGTCTGACTTGTTTAAACAAGACTGTGATTTACTGCACTGCCAGCTAATGAAGAGCTGTACAAGAAGCTGATCAATGCCATCATTGTCTGGCAGCACAAAGCAGGGACTACTCAGCATATTGTCCAAAACAAAGGCTCCCCCCAAGCTCCCTGCCAGGGACTCGTTGACGAGGACACACAATTTGCAGAGAGCCACAGTGTGCCCCAAACTAAACTTGAAATGATCTCTCTAAGACAGGAACCTTTGCTGACCTGTGTTTCCAACCTGAGTACAAGGTAGAAAATAAAAGAAATGGATGAAGAAAATGTTTGTCTTACAGCTGTCTTCCTTAAATTGCCCTTTGTGGTAGTGTGAATTTAAGCAGTTTTGTCACCCCAAGGCAGCTTTGTGTTCATTAACAAAGGTAACTGAACTCAGAGCCAGGTGCTCACAGGCAGAACTCAGCTTCTAATTCCATCTGTGGTTTCCCTTCCCATTTCAGAGCTGCACCACCATTAATCACAGCAAAGAGAAGACAGCAGAGCCCCCAGCAAAAGCAAGTTTGGAGAAGAGCAGTGGCAATACCCTGAGCTGGCTGGAGAGGCTGAACCTTGGGGACCCCTGTGATGCAGCTCTCATCCAAAGGGATCCCCACACACCCTCACACTGCCAGAGGGAGGGAGAGGGAGAAGAGGAAGAGAAGAGGAAGAGAAGAAAGAAGAGAAGAGAAGAGAAGAGAAGAGAAGAGAAGAGAAGAGAAGAGAAGAGAAGAGAAGAGAAGAGAAGAGAAGAGAAGAGAAGAGAAGATCCCTGAGCCCAGGCTGTGGAAGGCAAGGGAAGGAGCAGACAGTGGGAATATCTGCCACAGTCACCAGGAGCTGGCCCCATGCTCCTGTCCCTTTCCAGCAGCACAGGTCGGGCCACACAATGAGAAGCAGCACGTCCAGGAGCCCTCTGCAGGGCAGCAGAGATTTCCATCAGGAAACATCTCAATTAAAGCCCCCTGTTTTATCACCACGAGGCTGCAGTCCCATCTGGAAACACTTCCAAGGCAATATCCAACAATTCCCAGGGCTTCTCTCTGTCACTGGAGCTGCTGCTCTGCCTGTGCAGTGATCATGGACAGCTGATTATTGCAGCACATAGTTGACCTTTATCTAAAATTCCATTAAAAAGCTTTATTGACTGTAGTCTTGCAGGGTCTTTCAGGATTCACTGGGCCATTTATTCCCTGTTGGAGATTCATCTCTTTCTGAGCTTTTAGAATTGCTCCAGCTCTAAGGAGGAGTTATTTTTTTTGTCATTTTAAAGTGGTTTTAAGACTGTATGAGGGGGTGGTTTCTTTTCTTCTCCCTCTCCAGTGTGGCTAGGGCAGAGGAGGTTATCTTGAGGCACAAGAGAAGGAGAGAAGCTGACAGTATGGCACAATTATTCCCAGGATGGTTCATGGATATGGATTCCCAGGGAAGAAATCTTTTTCCCTTCAGCCAAGAGAGGTTCAGGTCTAACTACTTCATACAGCATCCTTGTGAAATTTGTAACTCCATACCATCATGTCAGGTTTTCATCAGCTACAGCCAATTTTTCTGGGCCACAAGCTGGTCTCAGACAGAAATAAGAAAAATAAAAGAGTAGTTCAACCTTTCCTGAAAGAGAATTTATAGAAATGGTTCATTCAAGCAAAAAAAAAAACATTCCCCAGGCTTCACAGGAGTGTCCTGAAAGGATGTTACTCCCTTTCCAATTCAGTAACAAAAAGAAAATAAAATAGTGGGAGGAAGACAATATAGGCATCAAATAAAGCAGGAGATCTGGGGGGGAGGAAATAATGTGAATGTGTCTTGGAGGAATATGAAACAGTGCATAAGAACTTGGGGACTGAAGGAAGGTTGCACAGACACATCTGGCATTCCCAGACTTAGCAGTGCTTGATATTTTTACTAACATTACATATCACTATTTCATATTTATATTTAGTTCCATGTACACTCAGAGAGAAAAGAGAAACCAAAAATTTCAGTGTTCATCCTGGGCTCATTAAAACTTTGGACTAAAAACCAAATTATTCCCAAGCCACCAGTAATGGTTTATTTCTGTGATTATTTCTAAATCTGAAGCAGCACTTCTGATTTCAGAGGAGCATTTTTTTCCCCTTTCTCAACACTTTGATTTCTGCTGAATGCTCATCCTGAAATGATGTTTCAGTGAATCATTTCTTTGTCTCCCCAGTAATTATCCCAGTGGCAGTGCTTCCCCATTCCCACAGCTTGCTCAGGAGCAGGGAAGGCCATGTGGAGCCTCCTCCTCACAGGCAGCCAGGCTGCACTCCCCACAGTCTGTACTCTCATTTTCTATGCACTTCCAGATCCAAAACCTTCTGTTTTCTTTCCCTTGTTTGCTCTTGGCAGCTATTGGCAGGAGACATCCTCTTAATGATCTTTTTCTGGCCTCTCCTAGACGACTGCTCAGACTTCTCCAGATCTTTCATTATTAACAC
Organism: Buphagus erythrorhynchus; assembly: GCA_013400855.1. NCBI lineage: Eukaryota > Metazoa > Chordata > Aves > Passeriformes > Sturnidae > Buphagus > Buphagus erythrorhynchus. The sequence continues at coordinate 27,310 of VZTT01008625.1, read as the reverse complement.
AGAAGCCTTGTAAGTCACTTTTAATGGTCTGTGCAATTTTTATTCCTTAGCAGGAGACATCACCTCCTCCATATGGATATATGTTTATTAATATAAATCCTTAATATCATTTTGCCTAGTGAGAACAATCAGGAAGGGTCTCCTGGCGTGGATTACTCTTTGTCCTGGTTCCTCCCCAGTCCCAAGGCAACCTCTGCCCTGCTGTGTGTGGAGCAGGGCAGGGAGGGGTGGATGGAAAATCCTTCTCCTGGGGCACAGAGTGACACCAGGTCCCTGAGCAGGGTCCTGCCCTGGCCCTGCAGCCACAGCTCCACATCCTGAGCCACTGCTGCTTCCACTCCCCTGCCCAGGCATTCACTACCTGCCATTCCTGGAATTTCTCCAGTCCCCAGTTCTGTTCTGAGCAGGCACAGAAGAAGGATGGGTGGCTGGTGCTGGGGACGTGTAAGGAATGCCAACAGACCCACATTTGTGTTTGACAATTTGCTGTTAATGCTCAGCTTCCAGGAGCAGCACATCCTCCCTGACACTTTAGATGGGGAGACTTGGAAAACAGGCCAAAAATCCATTGTTTACTCCTAAAGAGACTGTCCTCATTTCTTTCCTATAACCAAGGGGCAATTGTCCATTTATTTCATTAAACGTTCTCCTGCTGTACAAATTGACTCCCATTTTTCTTTTAAATACATCCTCTGAGTCTGGAGATGGAGTTAAATAATAACAAACACCACAGAAGAAATAGAAGCCATTCCCAGTGCTATTAGATGAGATTTCTGTTCTTCCAGTTGAGCAGGAATTGTTTTCTCCTGTCTCTTTTATAACTCCTCCATGTATCAGGAGACTTCTTCTGTTTAGCAATTAGCATTAAAGTTGCTGTTACCCCTTCTGTAGTCATGATTTCCATCTTTTCTTTCCTCATTTACTGCATTTCATCTTTGTTTGTAAGTGAAGAAGGAAACAGAGATACTCCAGGACATCAAAGGACAAAAAGTGCCTGAAAATTTGTGACAATGAAGTATGCACGAGTCCTGCTGGAATCTCAAAGCTGTCCTTCATTTTTACCCTCTTTTAAATTTTTTTTTTAACAAGGTGGCCCATAAAAGAGTTTAATCATGGCAACATAGCCCATTTCACCTACCTTCACAGTTAAACTGTGCTTAGTGACAAGCCACCAAACATAATGGGCAAAATTTATCTTCCCAGATGGTGAATTTTGCAGAACAGATCAAACCAGCAAGGCCACAAATTAATCTGCAGTGTCATAAGCATTTCATGGCACACATGCATAGATCACCTGTCAGCAGAGCCAGCACCAGGAGTGGCAGGCACAGCAAAGGCACTGAATGCACACTTAGTCCCCAAATTCTGCCCCTTGTCACATCCGTGTCCTCCACTGACACCCAGCCACGCTGGCTGGATTCCAGCAGGAAAGGAAACAAATGGATTTTATTTCCAACACAGCACCACCAGAGCTCCCACTCCACCTGAAATTCGATTTACTGAACGAAAACAACCAACCAAGACTTGGCTGAAGCCAAACAAAACCAGTTTGGAGTGATGGAAGGGACTGGAAGGGATGGCTGGAGCTTCCCAAACCAGCTGCAGTGTCCCCTGTAAGGGACATGGCTGGGAGGACAGGCACCCAACCAGTGATGTCTCTCACCACAGCACATTAATGAACCAAGGAACTGCCTCCAACTGCTCTTCAGTTTCCAAGCTTGGTTAAGAATCCCAGATTTCACCAAAATAAAAAAGAATCAGCTCCCATATGAGAATTGAAGTCGGTTCTGCTAGGAAAAATCCAGCATAAAATAAAATACTATGCAACACAGCATGAAATAGTAAAGAGGTGAATAAAATTGAGTTTATCTCCTCCTTTGCATCCTGTCAGAGCTCAAGGCTGGCATCAAATGCTGTGCTGAGAATGACTTGGTTTTGATCTATCCTCTCATATGAGCCAGACCCTGCTACACTTACAACAGATATGATTAAAAACTATGAGTTATATTAGGCAAAAATATATTTCCCAAGGCAAACATTCACTTCAATGTATTTTTCTCTGGCTACAACACACAGAAATTCTATGTATATAAGAACCTTCTGGGTTTTCACAGACATTAGCATTGAGCAGAAAAACAGGGAAAGCTGGTGAGGGAAACTGCATAAATTAGATGTAGTGCTTGTATTTCCCTCAGCATCATTCCCTGCCTTCCATGTAAACTTCAGCTGGAAAATTTCTCCATGGACCCAACATCTATCATTCAAAATAATCATAGCAACAGTTGCAGGTGCTTTTTCCATTCTAAAGGATGGGTGAACCAGCAGCACAATTGCATTCTGCCTCTCACTTTCAGCATTCAACCGAAGGGTAAATAGAAATACTTTCAGTTTCTCTGATGAAAAGCACAATGCAAGCAAAGCCAAATAAAAGCCCAGACAGGCTAGACTACAGAGAGCCAACAGTGAATTTTCCAAGGAAATATTTCTGGGCACGTAAAACACGCTGATTTATTGTAACAGAAACATTTCCTGGAGATGAACAGATTCCATACACTTTTCAGAGGAGGAAATCCCCATGGAAACCTGACTGCCTTTACAGCAGCTGGGGAGCACTGGGATGGACATTCCAGATGTTGGGAGAACATCTGGCAGCTGGAGCCCTGCAAATCCCAGGGGCTGTGGGACAAGGGGAGCTCTCAGCAGAGCCCAGGCTCCTGTGGATCATCCTGGGGCTCCCCAGTCTGGAAGCTGTCTGCTCCCTCATTTCCTGCTTCCCTGAAAACCCACGTGAGTCACTTGCTCAGTGCTTCCAGGACCTATTTTTGCTTTAGAAAGACAGCATTTCAAGTGTGTCTCTGCAAGAAGTTTTTGGTTATTTCCAGGCCAGGAGAAATATCAAAACTCTACCTACCCTTGCACCATTTGTTATGAGGTAAATGCTATTTTAGGAATTCCAGTGGAAAGAAAACATCCTCGTCTTAGGGTGTCTCTAATACCCTGGGAATTTTATCTGTGGTGTGGGGAAGAGAACAAAACCCTGAGAATTAAGAGCTGATGTTAAATCCTTGCAGAGCCTTAGGCAAATTCTATAATCTCTGTGCTATAGCACCAAGGATCAATGCACGCCTGCTGAAACCCGACTGCTCCGTGGGGCCAGGCCATCTACTGACAGGGGATGCTGGCCAAATCCATATTTAACAAATCAAAAACTCTAAATCCACGGAAAAGCACGAATAAGTTGTGTTTAAAGGAAGACCCTTCCTGACCCAAGCCTTTGAAAGTTTGCTTAAGCCCCGTTATATTTCTCACGCGTTACCCATCGTTAGCAGCTCTGTGCTCTGTCCCCATCCAGGCAGCAATCTGTAAGTTTATTAATATGCACGTGCTACTTCACAAATGCTGAATGATTTGAAAGTGCTGCATAGGGTTTGCTGTCTGTTTTCTCAACATCTGTTCCCAAAGCACTTCTGTCATTTCTGCTCCCATCGTTCTCAGATCAAAAAGTTGGAAGTAAGGCACAAATGTGCTCTGCGCTTTCCTTGCACGGGCTGCAGCTCCTTCCTTCCCAGGAGTTTCACATCCTTACAGCAATGACACTTCCCAATTACCTTTTGGCCCTTCTATTCCCCCAGTTTGGCTCACATTTCTCTCTGAATTTGGTCCCCATGCAGCTCTGAAGGCAGAGCCTGACAGCTAAGGACATAACAAGTACGCAGCACTAACCCTCGGGGTGGTTTCTCTTTCTGAATTTTCCAATTTACAGGCACATTCACAAGGAAAGGTCAACAGAGAGTCCCCAAACTTAAAACAAAAATAGGCCACGAAACAAGCAGTCAAAAGCTTGAAGAAGCAGGATGGGCTGATCTTATGTGAAAACTGAAGACAACTTGCAAAGTTTGGCCCCAAATCCTGGCTCTGCCAAAGGATTCCTACACAGGCTGAGCTCATTCTCTCACCTCTCAGCTCCCCTCTGTACAATGCAGCCAAAGAGTTCTCACCACATTTGACCTGTGCAAGATGTAGCCTGTGCATTTTGGAAAGATGATGATAATAAAGTAGATAAAAACAGAGGAAATTTCACCAAAGAAACAGAAAACCCTCCTGCAAACTCTTTAGCAAAACACATCACAGCAATTACCCTGGCTGACTTACAGAGGCAGAATTATGACTAGAAACAAACAAAAAATAATCAAACATTTATAGCCTATACTTTAAAATCAATGCCCATGTTCCAAAAAGTGTCATCCACACAGATAATTCAAGAGTATTTATAGTTTTCTGCTACTGAAGAGGAAATGCAGAAGTTCTCTCATGAAAACACTAAATATAACCAAATATTTACACCCAGCATTGATTTGCCCCCATTTGTTTTGCATACAACACTTAAAAATTTCTCTTACCTTAATACAAATTGGTCTGCTAGCGAGTAATCAGCCAGGAAAACATGGAAGGTCACAATGTCACCCTCTCTGACTGGGCTGAGTGGTAAGTGAATGATGAGATTTTCATCCACCCTCAGCGAAGACTGCTTTAATTTGTCTTGATTTGGGTAAACAACGATGCTACCAATCCTCTCCATAGCTGACAAAGCTTGCTGTTCATTCTCTTCACCTGCATGGATATTGTTTTCCCATTTTGCCTCCTCTGGAGAACATTCCCCATCCACTGTATAAATCTTATAGAAGAGCTCCACAGTAATCCCTTCCAGCGAGGTTGTTTCCTCTGAAAGCAGGGGTGGAGGGGAGCTGAACCAGCTGGGAGACAATTCCAGCTCCACAACACATAACCCCAGGTGGCCTGTCAGTCTACAGCTGGCCACCACTTCTCTGGACTCCAGGAAAGCAAACATCTTCACACAAGGCAGCATCTCCTCAGAGTCGTAGTCATCCCAGTCCTTCCCTGCTATATAGAACAAGGTTTGGATTTTGGGTTTGTTGGAATAGATTGAGCTGTTGATGATGTGGGATTTTAGTTTCCAATTAAAAGTGAATTTATTTGTGAAACCAAAAGAAGCAGAAGTCAGCAGGAGGTCCAAGGGAATGGGCTGTTCAACAGAAAAGGGTCCATACGTGGCATTGAGGATAGGTGGCTGACTGGCTTTGTATATAAAGAATGAATCCACCCTAGACTGCAAACTGGAGTTCCTCAGGATATCCTGGTTGGCTTCTTTGAGGAAGAAGAAAATGTCAGCGTTGGAGATGTGAGGGCTGGCAGGGAGGTATGTTGGCAGGTTGGAGAATCTCTGGATGCTGTCCATGATCCCTCCTCGGCTCTCCACCACTGTGGGCCAAAGAGAAAAGGAAACACAAAGACAACTCAAATGTTTGCTTAGCACGGCCCTGAGTTCCTGACAAAGCAATGGATTACAGGAGATCAATAGTGCTGGCCACAGTTACAGAACAATCTGACTCAGGTTCCATGGAATAACCTGGTTGTTCCAAGCTCAGGCTGGAAATATTGCATCAGCTGTACAGCTCCCTTTCCACCTTCCCCAATCCATTACCTGCTTCAAAGCCATTAATCAGCTACTGGGTACCACAAAGAGAGGATCGATTGGCCAGATCCCAAACTAACTTCCAAAACTTTTTACTGGCAGACTTTTTTTTTTTTTTTCTTTTATTATCAGATCAAACTTTCAGCTTCTTCTCACTCATGCTTCAATGTGCCTAAGAAACTGGCATATTGAATATTAGTAGCAGTAAAACAGAACAGTTTAAGCAGTAAAAATTGAACATTTTCTTTGTTGGAAAGAAACAGCAGCTTGGAAGTTAGTGAAAACCTGATAAAAGCTTCATGTTCTTGAAGTCAAAACCTTTCACACTAAAATATATGGGGTTTGATAGAGGTCTCAGTGGGATGGATTCAGAGGCAAGAGTGAACTTGAGAGAAGGAGAAATCCTTTACACACAGAAGGCTCTCAGACACTTGGAAGGATTTTTTGGTTTAATTCCTGAGGAGAATGAAACACATTTGGAAACCACAGAAGTTTCTCTACAACACAATGGTCAATCCTCCAGCCAGCACTGAGCGATTTTTCCCAGGAAAGAAAAGATTCCAGAGGGAGGGAGGGATCAAACAGACATCTCTGGTTTGGGCTGATCTCTAATTAATAGTGAGATACATTCAATCTGGGCTGTGATTCTACAGTGGCTCTTTCAAACTAACAATTCGTAGCTCCAACAAAAAGCCAGAATCCGAGCTCCTGGGACTGCCTCCGAGGAACCAAACAGAAACCCGGGGAATTAAAATGCAGCAGTTCCATAATGCACAGAGATAACCAAGGCACAATGACACAGCCTAAGGTCAAAGCTCTCGTGGTGTCTCTGAAGCTGAGTGGTGATTTCAGTGTTTGGCAGGGCTGGGCAGATGCACAGCACACAAACAATTACACCTGCTCAAGCCAGATGACTCAGATACTCACAGCCACAATTTAGCAGAGATAAAAGCTCTAATATTGAAGCTGGTTTTTTTTTTCAGGTTGTGTATTTTTAAAGCCTGCATTTATCAAAGACAGATTCTAGGGCAAATCCCATCCATTTGACTTTTCCCCACTCTTGTTCTCAGTTGAAATTCTGGTCATTTGTTTTTCAACAGTTTGATATTACCTGCGCTTGTTTCAATGCCTCTCATTTCACCACAATACTTTTGCCTTCACTTTTGCTGTATATTTACTTGTGTCAAGGGTTTTTTTTTTCAGCCATTGGAATATTCTTTGTGGGAATGAGTAAACATGCAAAAATATACAAAAGCAGCCAAAAAAATTCTCAGCAGGAAACACTCTCCCAACAATCTCCTCTCTCACCACTGCACGTGGGGATCAGGTCAGGGTTTCCTCTCAGTTCCAAATGTAAATGCAGCCCCACCAGGGTGTTCCCTGCCTTGCTCTCATCATAAACACCAGCCCAGCTCTGGACAGCATTTCTGGTGAAATGCAGGAACCCAGACCATGAGAAACTGGCAGTGGCATCACACGTGGGCCAACCAATGTTCTAGTTGGGAAAAGTGACCTTGGTCCTTTCCCCTCCACATCTTCCATCCCCATGTGGGTGATGGGCAGTGGGTGCTCTCCCCCCCCAGCAGACAGTCACCAAGGGATGTTTTAGCAGCCTCATTTCTGCTCTGGGATTTATTTTCAGGGCACTCTGACATGTCCTGCCATTGTGCAACTTCCCAGCTCAGGGGCAGGAAGTGAACTTTGATCCTGGGAAAGCTGAGGCAGACAGGGAAGGAAGGGTATTTTCTTCTTTGCTAAAAATTTCAGATGCAGACAAGCCCCTTTCTGGATTAATTGTAAATAAACTGAACTGCATTTGAAAGCAATACTTTTAAGAAGATGCATTTATCATAAGAACGTTGCAGCTGTACAGATAAGCAAAGAGGCAGAGCAGCAAGGGTAGCCTCTGATTTCTGGAGCAAGAGCTAAAATCTCCTTCTCCCAAGGCACAGCAGGTTGCAGAGGAGATTTAAACACTGACATAGTTGCAAACCAAAAACAAAACAAGGCTTAAATGCGTTTGTGTTTACATTACAGGACTCCCACACACACTTTATGCAGATATTTTATCTCTCTCAAGCAGCAATTCATAGGAAGTTTAAAAGGGATGCTTTTCCCTTTCCTCCATTTCATTCCAGTGGCAACTTCTCAGTGCCTCTGCTCAGAACTGGTGTGAGGATTAGGATATCATCCTGCTGTAACTCAAACAAAATGAGATACAAATTTTGTCTGAAGGCTTATATGGGAAGCCATAAACATCAGCAGACAGGGCTGGGCTTTGTCCTAGAACCAGCCTGCAACAAAATATGATATCTGAATTTAGCAGTATTTTATGATGCTGTAGGAAGATCTAAAAAGAAATACTTCATACAGTGGCAGGCCAACACCCAACCTTTTTAATTCAGCACATCAGCACACAGCACCAATCTCCTTACAGCAAGAATCAGAAACCAGACACATTTGGAGCTTTCTGGTGTGCAATAATGCAATGAAAAAAAAAAATCACCTGCTCCTTTAATGAGCAATCCAGAAAGATCAAAGAGGGCAGAACATTAGAGCAGAACGTGGGTTAGTTCTAATTAGGCACCAAAAGAGAGCAAGAGCTGAGGAAAAGTAAATGGGGGAAGAAAGAGCATCCCCAGAGCCCAGTGCTTTCTCAGACTGAACATTCTGGTTTGCTCAGGCTGCTGGGGCACTGGGGGGGTTGAGGGGAGATGCTGGATGTGAATTGAGATATTTAGTTGGAATTCTGGAAATACTTTTCCCTTGTAACAGGCTCTCTGCAGGTGCTTTGCCCCTGTTAAGGCACTCGTTTGGATTAACCAGCTACTGACCCTCAGAGCAACAGGTCAGCCTTTAAAACATCATCACTGCAGTTTTACACTTAAAACCCTTCCCTCCAGAGTTGGGCAGTACCCTCATAGCCCAGCTCATCCTGCAAATTCAGAGTACAGATGGAAATAAAATTGTGATGTTTCTGAGGTGCAGAGAGGGAGGAAAGAACCAGGACAGGACAGAGAATGCAAGGCTGAGCATCAGAGATTCCCTTCCTGGTCCTCACCCTGCCCTCAAACAAGGCTTCTCTTCTGTTCTCTTGATAATTTTTTTATCTAACCATCAAATTATCCATAGTTTTTGGTTTTAATCTCACTTGATCCTGGCACAGGACTAAGAGAGATGCAAAGCCACAGCTGCAGGTCAGACTGTGCAACAGAAATCTGCCATTCATGGAACTCCAGATTTCATCAAAGCCACATCTCTTAGATTTCATGCTTTTTAATAAGAAACAAAACAAATATCCTGCTGGAAGACAGTGGTGGCAGTGGCAGGTCAGTGTTAAAAACAATGCATCTATTTTAAGTTGTAGTAAGAGGAAAGTCTTTTGAAAGCATCATTTTGTAGCTAAAAAGGAAAATAGCTCCTGATGGAATATAAATTCAAATTTCACATCTAAATCTTCCCTCTGCTTTAGCAAACTACTAAACAGGAGCCAAGTCTTCCATAAGCCATCAGTAATTCTGAGGCTGGAGGTGCAAGGAACAACAACTGTTTAAAATTGCAACTCTTTCAATATCCCTTTTCTCTGAAAACAAACAAGAAGCCAATCCTGCACCTGTGGAAAAAACTGGGGAAATGTTAAAATTCATCTTTCCTGCAGCATCATCAGAACTGTAGAGCCAGCTCGTACAGACACTCCTGTTTGTAAAAGAGGAATCATTTCAAGTAATGTGGTGCCAGTAAGTGCAATGATGTTATCCATGACTCACAGAGGCAATCAATGGCTTGTCTGTACAGGAGAAAAATCACCAGCCCCTCCCACCAGCCCTCGCTGAAACACCAGAAAGATCAAACTACACATGTACATTATCCCACTATAAAAATGCCTCTATTCATAATAATTATTTTGTTCTGGATTTACAGGCATCAGCTTTGAATAAAAAACACACTGTATCCCCAGAATAGGGTGTCTACACAAGGAAAGCTATTCTGGAACTCATAAATAATAGGAAAATAATTAATTCTGGACCACTTTCTCTCATACAGTCAAGGGATGCTGTTGAGAGCCCCCAGCCCTGAGAGGTTGTTCAGGGGGATTTGGCCTGGATGGAGCTGGGGAAACTCTGAGTCCTGAGCCTGGCAGGAGGAGGAGGAGGATGATGATTACAGTGTGGAATCTACTACGAGTTTATTCACCATTTGAGCACTGTGAGGAGGCCAAGCCTGGGCTGTGTCAGGGTTTGGGGAGCCTGGATGAGCACCAGCCTCTCCCTGACTCACTGAGAATGTGATGAAACACCCAGGAAAGGAGGATGTTTACTTCCTCCATTCAGAGCCCATCCTGTGACTCATCTCCTCAGTTCTACATTCATAAGGAAAATGAGGAGAACCCTCCACAGTCCCCCTGAGGGGTAAAATTCCATCACCCAACTAAAGCAGGGAAAATTCCATCACCTCCTGTTCACAAACAAGCCTTACTCCTTTTACTGCTTTTGACTTTGTTATCCAGAGAACTCCCTGGCACAGAAAAAGAGCCATAATGACAATCAGTGTTTTCAGCTGCAACAGAGGAATTTGAATACAAATGATGCTGCAAGAAAGAGTTAAAAGTGATCCCAGTACGTTTTTAACATTAAAGTCAGACCAGAAGCTGTCAAGATGTAAAAAATAATAGTGTGAGAAAAGATGATAAAATCCCTTAAAGCTTTTCTCATTCTCTCTTCTTCTTATCCTAATTTGATGTAAGGATAGAACTTGATGTAGGACTTGCAACCAATTCACAGTCCTTACATTCAATCTTGATTACACATTTGTGGAGACAGAGATTTGCTTTGCAAAACATTGCTGGACCAGCAGCTTGTTTGGAAAGACAAGAAAAAAGATGCAATTAGGAAAAAAAAAAAATCAACTTACTCCAAACATCTAAAACTGAAGAGAGGTTAATTAGCTTTTGTTGGCTTGGGACAATGTCTCACATCCTTATCTCAGATGTCTGAGTCAAACTTTTGCTGCCCAGAGTCCTGTGCAGCTGCACATTCTGGCCACTCCCTGCTGGAGCTGGCCCATCTCACTCCTGAAGGGTGCCAAAGGCACACCCCAAGCACCCCTTCAGAAGGCAGGGGGTGCCCAGAATTGATTAACCCCCTCCTGGACAGGATACCTGCAGGGTGAGATCAGCCCTGGCAGGAGCACTGGAGGTGGCCAGTGCAGAGCTGGGTGTGACAGCTCAGTGTCCACGGGCAGGGTCCTGCCACATCACAGCTCCTGGCTCCCTCTTCACTAAACCTTCTCCTCCCAAAAGTTTTAGACACTTTTATTGCTCCCTCTGAGCCTTGTACAGTGGGAAACATAACTAAGGCACCTGGTTTTATGGGCTGGAGTAACAGAGAAACCACGTGCCTATGTTTACCCTGCTTCCAAAAAAGCTTTAAAGCAACATCTCCGGCCTCATAAATCTTTTGTCTACTAAAATACATTTTTAAGTGCAAAATTAAACCATGCATATGAATGAAATCCCTGACCAGGCCACACATTCTGCCATAAATTGTGTTTTTGTGTTCCAAAGCAAGGCAAGTGCTTTGCCTGCTTGCCACTGCCAGCAGATTAAGTTGGATGGTGAAGTTTCTGAGCTGGTGCTTTCTGGAGTTTTTAGCTTGCCTGCATTTTGCACAGTCACCCATACTGAAAGACATATGTGCAGCAAGGCCACCTACAGATAGTAATAAAACCATGCTGTCTGAAAGGCTGCCTATAAATCTTATTAAAGTAATCCCTTCCCTGAACCCAGATTATTACATTCACCTTTATGGTAGAATAAAAATTAATTTTCTCAGCTATAATAAGTGTATGATAAGAAGGCATCGCTTGGGACTAAATAAAGATTATAATTAACTCCAACTGAATAAATCTAAATTTAGCTTGGACTAGCAATTTGCTTTCATGCATTTTCCTCTACGACTGAGTGAATAGGTACAGAAGGATTAGCATCCCATGCCAGTTCCAGCACTGCTGTCACAGAAAGGACTGGGACACAGTGTAATCCAATACCCAAAAGGCCTGAGGATTAATTCAAGGTTCTCTATCAGCAAAAGTTTGCAAGACTGGAGAAAAACAAAAAGGCTCAAAATTGCCATTAGCCTGGCAAGGAAAACTTGGAAGTGTTGGACTCCAGAGGGAATATTGGTCCCTCTGCTCCTTAAATCAGGGGTAGGCAAAGGCAGGAGCTCTGCCCCAGGCACATTTAGGGGAAGAACCATCTGTGAGTGCTGGATCTTGCTCTTTCCTACCAAGCATCTGCTTCTGGGTGCTGTTGGAAAGGGGCTGCTGGGCCAGGTCTGTGCCCTCACCTGCTCCAGTCACCCCTAACTTGCTGTCCCTCACCTTTAGGGTCACCAGGTGACCCTAAAGCAGCTGCCAAACAAGATTCCACAACATTACACAAGGACATTCAAGAAAACAAAATAGGGTGAAGTAAATGCATCAGATAAATATGCAAAGTTTACCCTGACTTTTTACTTGGTTGAAAATGAAAACCCTTAGAGCTGCACTATACCCAGCAGATCTGAGATTTATCCTTCTTCAAGGAAACAAAGCTCTACTCATACAGGGCTGAGGAGCTGCCTGGTTAAGCCACTACCTCATTATTTGTGTTGTCTGGGAAGGTGATTATTAACAGTGTTATTACTGGGAAGGAGGAGGTCCAGCTTGTTCATCAAAATACATTTATCCTAACCACCAAAGCTCCTGTGCCACCTCCTCCTCAGAACTCCCCCCAAGGTGCAGAACAGAGTTTTCCCCCATTCCCTCAGGTGTAGAACAGAGTTTCTCCCCATTCCCTCAGGTGTAGAACAGAGTTTCTCCCCATTCCCTCAGGTGTAGAACAGAGTTTCTCCCCATTCCCTCAGGTGTAGAACAGAGTTTCTCCCCATTCCCTCAGGTGTAGAACAGAGTTTCTCCCCATTCCCTCAGGTGTAGAACAGAGTTTCTCCCCATTCCCTCAGGTGTAGAACAGAGTTTCTCCCCATTCCCTCAGGTGTAGAACAGAGTTTCTCCCCATTCCCTCAGGTGTAGAACAGAGTTTCTCCCCATTCCCTCAGGTGTAGAACAGAGTTTCTCCCCATTCCCTCAGGTGTAGAACAGAGTTTCTCCCCATTCCCTCAGGTGTAGAACAGAGTTTCTCCCCATAGCACATCAGCTGCTTTGGCTGCCCACACCTCAGAGCAGGGAGGGTGCTGAGGGAAGGAAATCTCCCGTGAGTTTTCTCATTTATTCTGGCTGTTGCAATCACTCAGGTTGCTCTGCTGGGCTGATCACTGGCCTAACTTGCCTTTTGGGTTTCAATCAGGGCTGTTAATACAGTGGTTAAAAGTCACAGGCTGCTCTTGGCAAGTTTCTCTGCATCTCTTACACAACAGCAACAGGGAAATTGTCCTGCCACTTACAATTAGAGGCACTGGTACAGTCACTAAAGGTCACAAATTTATCAGCTGAAAGAACTGAAGGAAAGAGCTGCTATTGCAAGTTAAACTAAAGTTTAAAAAACACACGATTAACCATGGAGAGCTTTTGTTCTGGTTACCTGGAGAGGAGAAACAACTGCTAATGCAGCTGCCAGCACTGACAACCCCTGGGCATCCCTTCTGGCACCTGATAAATAAGGTTTGTCACAGCCACTGGAGGTTCTCATTGCTAAAAGGAAGGTTAGGAGAGGGCTCCCTACCATTATCCAAAGCAAAACTCATTTTCTCTCAGAGATATTTCATAAACAACAGAAAATGAATACATGTATGGGAGCCTGTGGATATATTCTCCAAATAACAGAGAGACTTTACAAGGCAAACACATTCACTAAAGGCACCAGGTGATTGCAAAGGTAAATCTTTTAAATATATGCTCTAAACCATTAGCCAGCTGTGAAATATTTGTATTCTGTGTCAAAACACCTACACGTCACACAAAGCCAGGAGACTGACAGGAGAAAGGGCAGGATTTATGTTAGCTGGGGTCTATCTGTCATGGAGATAGGAAAGCTGAGAGAGTCCTTTTATTAAAATCACTCTCTGGCTGCAGATATTGATCTAAGCAGCTAACGTTGGACAGCAAAGTGCATCCCCATTTCTCACAAAGTTCCTCACTGGCACAGCAGGGAAGGACTGGGGGAAATGCCCTCACCCCCCAGCAAATGGCACCCCAAAAGGATGGGCAGGGAGCAAGGGGCACTGGTAAAAACTGCATCCCACAACACCATGGCACAGCTGCCTTCCAGGAGCCACAAAGTCCCTCTCAACTCCTCTCCCCAAATTTTCAGGAAGCCTGTTTGGCTCCCCAAACCACTGAGGCAGGTTGCCATTAGTCCCAGATTGAGTTCAGCATTAAAACAATGCAAAGAAACACAGTGCTGAATGCATTTCTTGCATTCCATTTGAAGGAGAAAATGTCATTTCAAAGGGATCCTTCCCTAAATCTGCTTCTTTTCCATTTTTCCTCTAATCAATAATTTCTCCCCTGGTTTGGGCTGATGCCTCCCCCTCAGCCACTGGAGGACACAGATTTTTGGCTGTGCTTCTCTTGACAAATCCCAGCTTGTGACTGCAGTCAGTGGCCTTGAGAATTACACCTAAACCCAAAATGAAGGAAAGGAACTAGAAATTCCACATCCTACAGACTTCCTACATTCCTGCATCCAGGGGTTACACAGGTATATCATTTTAGGGCACTTCTGATTCTCCCCATGTAAAAATCTCTCTGGAGACACTGGAAAATTCCTTGCACGAGCTGAAAATTACAGGATATTAAAATGCTGATTCTCCAGAGGCACTGTCAGAAAGCAGGCAGGTTGGTCCAAAGCCTTCCTCCAGAACAATGGGCTTTCACTGGATTCTCCATCCTGTTGATTCAAAGCTCCTGGAGGCAAAGAGCTCTGAACTGACGGGCCCAAAGAGCTGCACGAAACCACAAAAGCAGCTTACAATAAACCCCCTGTAAAGTTATTAACAACACAGATATGTCTTGAATGCAGAGAAAATCCTCTGTCTCAGCAGCACACATCCACATCCCACTGTGGCTGTAATCCCAGGAGGAGTCTGTGCCACGAATGGCCCTGCTGGGGACCAGGATAAAGCAGGACAGAGACACCCCCAGCAAAATCCCACAGCTCTGAGCACCAGGAGCAATTCTCCTCTCCCTGCCCATTCCTGCTGGATCACTCACAGATCCTGACTACCCAAGCTGGTTTTGGGCACTGTGAGCAGTGCAAATTCCTGGTTAAACCTTTGCACTGTTCAGGTCTGTGGAAAGAAGTCAGCTTTCACTTAGCTCTCCCTGCTGAACTCCAGAGGTGCAGGCAGCTGCCTCCAGCAGGATTTGTGTCCCCATCCTGCAAACACACACAGGGATCATGTGCAGCCTCCCTACATCAGGGACTTTTCCCACTGGGAAATTGAAATACAAGCTACAAAGTTCCAGGACAGAGACCTGTGAGGTCATGCAGCATTTTATTGCTTCAAAAAAAGCTCCGTGGCTTTACAGATTCCCCACTATTAGTTCAGAGATGTCTGGGCCTTTTTTTCTCTGAACCCAGGCTTCAACCTGCCCTTAGCATTGCTCTCACCAGCAACCAATACTGCTCTGAGCAGACTCCCAGAGCAATATGTGCTCTCTGACTCCCCCAGGAGCAACCACACAAGCCTAAATCTGCAGTTCAGACATCACTGAGTTACCAATCCTTGCCTGCCTCTCAAGGAACAGCACATGAAAACACAGATCCTTCCTTTCTAATGACAGCCTGTTTGTTTTCCCCTGCCCAAAATACCCAGAACAAAAAGTTTCTGTTTGGTCTCAGATTTCTTTGCTTAATTCAACATTTTATTTTTGGAATGACAACAGCCTCAAGCAACTCCATTAATTTGTCACGGAGCGAGAGATCTTTGCATTCCAAGTGTGATTGCTGACCTGCTCCCTTTGCTTCCTGAAACAGCTCTGCTCAAGCACATCCCAGAACCAGAACAAAGCAAAACTTCTCATGCTTGAATGCATTATTTTACTTTATGAATTCACATTTGACATATTTTACAAGTCCACGGCAGATGCTGTCAGGGAGGACAAAATCAGGCTCCCCCAGCAGCACTTTTCTCTCACTGCAGCCATCAAAGGCTGCAGCTTGCCATTCACACGTGGAGAGGGGCTCCTCTGGGGCAAGCACAGGGAGCCTCACCCAGAACTTCCTGGGTGTTTGCTTCTCTCTCTGTTGCCAACTGGCAATTTAGAGTTTGATTTTCTAAGCACAGTGAAAATTCCCAATAGCTCTGGAGGAGGCAGTTCAAGGAGATCTTGTCAAAATATTTGTGTGTAAAGAGACTGAAACCTTATTGTGGCTTTCATGCTGTGAGGCACCAAGTACAGTTACCTTGCTCACAGACAATTATTAACTTACAGGCAAAGAATAAAAACTCTTGAGCAAAACCCAAATCTGGATGAGGTCATACTTGCTGTAAGGTTCACCCATGTCAATGCATTAATGCAATAAAAGATAATGAGCATTAGCTGACAGAATTTTCAAGCTCTCCAAGAGTCAAGAGGAGTAAATTAGACCAGATTTGAGATTGCCTGAGAAGGCAAAAAGCTGGATCTAATTCTTCTCTCAATGACAGGGGAATGATAAAATTGAGTAAGAGTCACAGGACATCACTATCACAGCCCAGTGTGCCTGGGCAGAGCATTTGGGTGTGCTGAGAATGCAGCTCCTCACAGCTCAGCATCAGCATCTCCCAATTTGAAAATGCCATCATGGGCAGTGACAGGGACAGCAAAAGAGCCATGTTCACCTTCTGCTTCGTGGCATCACCTCCAAACCTCTGTGTGGAGACATCACAACTGCAGCTCAAGTCTGAGCCAATTCGAGTTCAAGTCAGATCTTATTACATCCAGTACTGCTCACCTACCCACAGCCTAGAGAACGAAATTCTGCAGAAATTCAGCATCCAGGTCACCTCAGCACTCTGCTTTGTCTGGCATTTATATCTAGAGCCAAGCACATAATTCTCACTGCATAATTTATCCATGGGATTTTGCCCATGGAACAGCCGAAGCAGATAACAATTTCTTCATACTTATTTATTTTTTAGAAAATTCAGCCAACTCCTCCTCTGCTTCTGAACTCTGCAAAAAGATTATAAACCTCTGGTTTTGCTCTTCCAGAGCTTGAGCTCTTTGCTGGCTGTGATCAGACAGATTAATTCACCTCTTGTTCAGTCTTCTGCCTTTGGCAATTCTTGTTTCCTGAGTGGAGGGAAATGTGTACAAGCACTAAATCTCAAACATGCTATTCTAACATTTGGATTCCATTATCCTAGAGATAACATATAATCCTATAATGATATGTAATAAATTAACATTTAATCTCATATCAGAGAGTTCAAAGGGATCAGAGCCAGCTGGTGCTAAAATAAGCATTTGCTGGAGGCTGCAGGACTGGGAGCTGAGGATGAGATGTAAGATCTGAGCTGCTCTGATGCTCTGGCTTGGCAAGGAAAGGATGGAATAGACCCTGGACATGAAGGGGACCATGTCTGAAACCAGCCAGCCTGTGCCCATTCCCTGTCAGGGAAGTCCTGGCAGGGCTCTCAGCAGCAGGAGAGGAAGATTTCCCCCTGAGAGCTGACCAGCAGGGAAGGTGATCATCCCACAGTGCTGCTCGGGGCATTTCATCCAGAGCTCCACTCATTCCCTGCTTGTCAAGGTGCCTTGAGGTGTGACGAGGCTGGGGACAAACACCCAAGTCAGGGCTGAGCTCTCTCCAGCTGCAGAGAACCACAAAAATGCAATCCCTCCCCCTGGCCCTCCCTTCTGCACATGCAGAACTGATGGAGGATGTACAGTTTCAACACAGAGAAGGCAAAAATAATTTTTCATTTTGTTTCCCTCTCATATGCCTTCACACACAGAGCCAATACACCAACCACTGCACAGTCTTCATTAATAATGACAGCTGTTAATAAAGTTTTATCCATAGAGACTTCCTCATTAAGTGCACACAGTGAGCCTGGTGTGAGGGATTTCTTTCTCTGGAGACAGGCACAGTGAAACCCCTGGGAGAAGATGCAGCCTCCTGAGCCAGGCAAGGCCCTGAGGATTACTGAGGGCTGCTGACCCAAAAAAGAGCAGAGAGAAAGCCCTGATGGGATTGCAGAGTCCCTCCAACTTCCACCAAGCCCAGATCTCACTGTTAGGGGAAAGGGATAAGGAATTGTCTTTATTCTCCCAGGTGCCATGTGCCACCTCCATTGACACTCTTCTGGAAAACTGCAGAACTTAAATCTTTGTTTGTGAGCAGCAGCAGCAAAAAAAAAAAATATTGACATCAGTCAGATTCAGCTTTTGTCTGTGAATCCAAAGACACACTTCACTGCTCCATCTCAGATTGGAACACAGTGTAAAAAGAAGACTCTCAGCCAAGGGAGGCAAGAATCCATCAGACACAACAGTATTTTTTAAAATCTTGTCAATTCTCTCTGTTAGTTTTTAGTGAAGACACATCAACTTCACTGCCAAATGAACTTGAAAGCAAAGGCAGTAATAAAAAAAGAAAAAAAAAAGAAAATTAGGCAGGACAGCCAATAAAAATATACAGTGAGAGGAGTTTCACAACTTGACAGTGACCACAGTTCTGTAGCTGAAGAAAACTTAATAAATAAAAATAACACAAAAATTTGAAGTGCTACAGAGTTATCTTTGCTCTGGCATTTAACACACATTTCTATTACCCTTTCTCGATTAGCCAAATGAAGATCAATGTATCTATAAAACTCAATGACATGTTAATGCAAACCTTAAAAAAGATAAAATGCCTTTTATCTCAGTCTTAGGAAAACCTAATAAAGAATTAACAGTCCATGAAGCTGTGGAATTTCACTCAAGGCTTTACTCTATGCCAGGACTTCCTACTCCATTATTTTTTAATGGACAGGTTTCCCCAGGCTTTGGGACATGTCACTACAATTGTACATTGTCATTAAAATTGGTCCTATATTTTCCTTCAGAGCTGGGATAGGAGCTGTGCTGTAGTATGTGAACTTAAAATACAGACAACACCCACAATGGATCAGAAGTGCAAATCAAGAGGAAGTGTTAAATAAATATGGGAAAAATCGTAAAAAAGTCATGATTTTGTTCATGATCTGGCAATTAATGAATTTATGAGGTAAAACTTCCACCTGCAGGATGAGCACTTTGGATCAGAGCTCATTTGGAACATCAGCATTTCAAATATCCACCAGAAGCCACTGCCAGGAATCTACTAACACGACACTGGGTGTTGAATCTTTAAAGGGAAGCAGACAAATATTAGTCTAGGACTGGTTCTCAGAATTAACAAGTGAGTGACACAGGGAGCTGGGATCCACACCACCAGACACCCCCAGGCTCAGTGGGAAACTGCTCCCATCCAAGTCCATCTGGATTTATTTCTACTGACCAACACACAGCAGCAGGATCAGAAATCTCAAATGCCAGCACTTAAAAGACAAATCCAGTCCAACACTTCTGCACACATTTAAAAAGTTGCTTGTTCCCAAAAGAGCCTGAACACCTGCAGCTCCCACTGGGACTAAAGGAAATGCAGGAAATTCCCACTTCTGCTAACTGAGGTGTGCTTGGCTTGGATGCCAAGGAAGGGACCCAACTCCTCTGGGACACCCATGGGTGGTGCTGAGGCCACAGTGCAGAGCTGCTGCAGGATGCTCATCACAGGGGAATGTGCCAAGGCAGGCACAACACGGAGCCTGAGCTCAGATACTCCTCAAGGCTGACAGCTTTGGCCTTGTGAATCAGCACAGGGAGAAAGGAGACAGCAGCAGGCAGGAAAAACACTCCCAAGGAAAAGCAGGAGGCAGCAGTCCAGGAGGGAGGGATGGGGAAAGCAGTGAGCAAAGAGGAGCTGGCAGAGAGGAGTGAAGCTTGGCTGTACACAGACTGACAACTCACTATTTCCATTAAAAAAACCCCAAGCCATCAGTGATTGGCCCAAAAAAGCTAAAAGCCACTTTGAAACCTTTCTTTCTCCTCTGGGATGAGGATGTCTTGCCCTAAACCCAGCTGGGTCAGGTAGAAAAGCTTTCCTGCCTTGAAGGTCCCTCCAGCACAGCATTCTCCCCCAGGAGCTGCCCTGTTTGTACCAGTTTACCTGGGACCCTCCTCACCTCCCCTTCTACCCCTGCCTGGGGAGAACAGCTGCTTCTCCCAGGCACTCTGAGATTAATTATTCTTGCCTCTTCTGCACGGTGCCTTGATCTGGAAAATTTATTTAGGTAACTTCTCAGGCAGCATATTTATCTGCTGGCCTCAACATCTGCCTGAGCATAAAAGTCAACATCTGACTGATAATGAATGCCATGCCAGTTAGGTGGAGACTGTCCTCTGCCAACCTCACCACCCTTGTTCTGCTGGACTTGGGTCTCATGGCAAGGAGCCTGAGTGTGTCCCCTCTTCCTCCTTGAGGAACAAGCACAGGTCTCAGCCAGAGTGAGAAATCAGGCACAGGACAAGAGGAGAGGGCACCTTGTTGTGGACACACACATTCACAGAGCTAGGGAGTTACAGCTTGGAGATGCTTCTTAGGCCTGGATTTCTCCTGACTCTCAGCTCCATTCCCAGGCTGACAGGCTGACTACAGCTTCAGTTAGGGAGGAAATTTCCCAGGATGATAACATGGTGAAAAACAGAGTGGAATTCATACCATAAGTGAACACCTGGTGTTTTTCTCATGTGGTACCCAGACATGTTTGGTCAGAGATGTTTTCCCCAATTGTCCAATGAACTCCTGTGCTGTCCTAGTGATCATAACTTACTTTAAATACAGATAGTCCGTACAATAAAGTGGCCTTTTTCCCAAAAAGGTCCATGTGTGTGTGTTACTGTCATTTTCTCTCTTTGCAGCACAGTAACCACACCTTGTCCTAGCAGGACACAGGGACAGAGCTGTATCCAGCCTCAGGAACAACAGCACTGCTCTGTCAGTCAGGTGCAAAGGGATGAGACCCAGTTTGGGACAAGAAGAAAGACCCCAGACACCCCAGGCAGGGAAACCCACAGCACCCCCACTTCTGAAGTGCTACCCCAAGCACCCACACTGTCCTGCCACCACATTCCAGCCCAGGGTGAGGAGTTCTCCTGTTGGCAGAGGATGGGAACAAGGCTTGAGCCACAGGCATTGCTGCCTCTCCGTGCATGGATATGGAATAACAGCCCCGGATGCATCTTCACACTGCAAATTCAATTGCTGGCAAAAAAAATCTTATTTTGCCATCTTTACTCACCCATCCTCTCATACACAACAAGTACATTTGGATCACCAAGGTGGGATGTTAAATTAATCAACAGGAAGCACTGCCTCCCAAAGGCAGCCTATTCCAGATCTATTCCTGGCCAATCTTCAAGGAATGTTCTTCTACTCATACAGAAAATGTGTAAGAACTGCAAACACAAGGAAACAGTGCTCTGTGCAGCAGGGTTCAGACCATTATCTTTTGTTGCCTGACGTGGAAAATTCCATCACCAGACCCCATCTGACTAAAGTCCCTTCCACGAGCAACAATTTTCAATGATTCTTATAAAAGCCTACTGCAAGCTTGGAAAAACCCAACAAAGAGTAGAGAAATAAAGACTTACTTAATAAAAAGCAAAAAAATCCTAGCCCTTCCCTTTTAAACACCCTCTTTGAACCTCACCATGGATGAAACTTAGTGCCAAATATTTACAGGCAGCCAAGTGTAAATGGCCCTCCCTTTTGATGTCACCCTCCTGGCCCTCCGTGTGAGGCTGGGCAGACAGAAAACATGAAGATGGAGAGTGAATTAGCTCAGGATGGGGGAACTTGTCCATCAAAGTTGCTAATGCAAGACCACAGCAAAACTTGGGTTTAACCTCAGCAGTGGCCACCTGTCACAGTGTGGCACTTTGCTTGTCACTGACCTGCTTTCAAAAGCCAGGATGCTGCACAAAGTCTTCCTGAAACTCAGCAGGGAAAATTGCACCTGTCTGCTGGGCAGCCAGCAAGGCTTCCCAAAGGCTGCACCCACATGGATTCTCAAGTTCTGAGGAAGTTATGGAGAAGAAAAAGGGGAATAGGAAGGATTCATACAGACAGGGACACCACAAAGCTCCCCTGTGCTCCTGGCACATCCTTTCTCAGGAAAATCAGAGCACTTCTTGTATAACCACATCTGACTGGGGTATAGGGCTGCACATGAAGGGATCATGTGTGTCCTTCACATTTACCATCAAATGTAAAGCACTTCCATGCAGGAAGGCAAGGTCCACACAGCAGGGAGCTCCCCAGCACATATCCAGAGAAACTGGAGGAATCTGTCAGGAATGGAGGGTGGCCCTTCCTCCTCTTCCTCTTGGCTCACAGCTGAATTTTGGGGGGTTTGTCTCTCCATACCAGGAGCAGAGCAGTTGCTGGGTGCCTGACATGAACCACAAGCAGATTTTGTCCCACCCAGTTAATTTACACCTGTACAGACCTAGAGCTCACCCTGTTTTCCTGTAACACTCCTGCCTTAGAGGCCCCTTGTCTGAACATCAATAATGGCAGGATTCACCAGAGATTTTAATATTTTAAACAGAACTTGTTTGAGGTTTTTTCAGGAGTATTACTTTTCAGAAATGCTGTATGTTTATTCGTGCAGTTAATTGCACAGACCACAATAAAAACAAAAATGTCTTTTTTTTCCCCCTAAGTGTAGGAGTAAAAGCAAAAAGTTCAATTCTTACTAATCAACAGCCTTATCTTATTCTTTCCTCAGTGTTTAATCAAAATGTTTGCAGCGTGTACAGCTAGCAACAAAGACCCAAGCAAGTTAATTTTCCTTAAGCAAGAAGGAAATAAGCCAAGCTTCACCTTCTGAATAAAAGATATCCCACAAGAGCAGGGAACAGAATCCCAGGAATTGGGGTTGCTGGCAGCACCAGGGCCCAGGATGGGCTGGGGGTGCTGTGAGAGGAGCAGGGAGGGTGAAATCCCTGCCCTGCCACAGCCCCCTGCAATCCCCAGCTCTGGGACTGGGACTGTGCTGCCTCCCACAGCACAGCCCACACCAGCCCCAGCTCTTGTCATTTTATCAATGAGCACCAGGAATCTGTGAACACCAGCTTTCACTGCACTCCATTATGTTTTTAGCATAAACCAGAAATCGATTGTGTCTCGTTAATAAAATTCCACCACAACAAACTAATTAGAGAGCCTCATTAATTTTTTATGCACGTTTCTCCTGTGCATGAAGCTGCTGACCTTTCAGTGGCTGGTGGTGTCGTGTTCATTACACACTTCATGTTTTCTGCCTTCTTTTCTGTGATTTACAGTAGTTGCAACACGTTTTCCAAAAAGCAAAGCCTGGTTTTGTTTTGTTGTTTTTTTTTTTTTCAGTGAAGCTCAGAGCTGGCTTCTCCCTCCTGCCAGGTAATTCCTGATCACATCTGCTTAGTGCTGCATGGCCAAAGGAGCAGGGAAGCAGAAAGAAACCTCCAAGCCACTTCCACCTGCAGAAGAGATGCAAGCAAAGCCTGGGCACACCTGAGGGTACAGGGGAACACAGGGATTCAGTGGGCATGGAGAAAAGCCAGCTCTGCAGGGACTGAGGACATGCAGTCTCTGTCCTGCTCAGCCCCAGGATGAAGCCAGCTCCATCCCACACAAATACTCAGCCTGGTGGTTTCATAACAAGCAGCCCAAAGGTCATCTCAAAGCTGGCCTCAGCACTGCCCAAAGCTCAAGATGTGCCACTACCAGGTGCAAGTGGCCATTAAATCCAGAAAGCAGAAGTAAAAGAATTTAGGAATAAAATGAAATTTCTGCTTGGGTAAGGTCTCCTGGATCAGGCATTAAATCTGCCTGGTATCTCCTTCCTGTGTCATTGCACACCTATTTTCTCCTTGTAAAGCACAGTATTGATTTTTACATGTTTTCATTCACACTTAGAAGCTTTCCAAGATTGGACTTTATTCTCCAATATTATCTGCTGAACACTGAAAGGCTGGAATAGATTGCCTGGGAGCACCACAAGGTCTTCATCACGGGGAGGCCACGAGGACAGGCTGTCTGTAAGGAATTCCACAGGCAGAGCTGAGCTCTCCTTGGGACAGGGACATGCACAAGATCATCCTTTGTCTTCCCTCCCAGCCCTGTTTCTCTACCACCACTCAAACACACCCTGCACCTGGAACAACCAAAGGAGTTCACCTGCCCTTTGGGACAGCAGCAGCAGCTCAGCAGTGGGGAAGGAAAAAGGTTCTTCTCTTTTATGTCATCCCTGGAAAATCCAGCTATCTCAGAGCTTATCTGCAAGCCATACTCTGAATTTCTCTTACCAGTCACCACGATGTGCTGAACAAAAAGAGGAGCCACCCCTCACACCTGAGCAGCCATTTCTAACAGTATTTCCTGAGCCCAAGATAGGCTGATCCTGATACTGGCCCATATTCATGGGCATCAGTCATGTTTGGAGGGTTAATTTGTTAAAATACAGAAAGTGGCAAGTACTGAGAAGCATTATCCAAGTGACAAGTGCTTATGCATATTTTATGAAGCATCTTCAACCTCAGTTCAATGTATCCAAGAATACTTCTGAAAAAATGGCAGATTCTGGAGGGGATTTGGAGAGGAAATGACATATAGAATAGGAGGACAGATGTTGCTAATTTATGATGCAAAGGCCTTCACTGAAAAGTGCACATTTTGCTTAAGATTCTCTACAAATGCTATTTTAATGCTGATTTCCTCCTCTTTAGAATTTCACAAACTCTTGTCTGTAAGAACTTCAGCTTGGCTCAGAAGTTTAGCTTGGATCAAAAGCAGCATCTGTAACCAGCAATTAAACTGGGGCTTCAGAACTGTGCATGCTTTTAAAGCATACCCACTTTTTAACAGCACCACTTGGAAAAACAAGGCTAAGCTGTACTTTGGGAATGTGAGAGTGCATTCTGCCTGCCTGTCTTCCACTCTTGCCAGGATTATTGGGACTTTTTGACCTGGGACTAAACTCAGAACAGCAATAGAGTAGGAACCAGTGAGATAGATGGATGCTAATACTCAAAGAGGTCAGAAAGCAGAAGCTAGACCATCTGTTAAAAAAGAAAAGCTGGATATATTGTCAGGCCCAAGTGCTTCATCAGTCATTCCCAATGCCTCATGCACACAATCTTGTTTTTCCCATCAACACTGAAGAGCATTTCAAACATGAGTCAGTTGATTCTCCTTTCCTCCCTTTCTGTTCTACCCCAAAAGGTTTGGGCTACAAACAAGGAAGACATCATGTCCCCCGTGCAGGAACCTGCACAGATCCTTTTCTGCTTACCAGCCCCTCCAAATAAATGTGTGGCTTCATGGCTCCTCTGCAGCTCTCCACAGACAACCACTACAGGGCAGATTATTCTCTGCAAGGCTTCAACAGAGGGGTCTGTGAAATCCTCCTTGTGTGTAAATATCAGTTAAAAATAAAAAAAGGGGAGCTGTGCACTGACTTCTCCTTCTGGCATTCATTTCAGATACTGCTGGATCATGCCAAAGTGCAAATAAAAGGCAGACACCACCGTGTGCAGACACTGCACTGAAAAAAACCAACATCAATCCAGGGCTTTCACTCTATCACAGGGCAATGTTTGCTCCTCAGTTAAGGCAGCATAATTATTTCACAAAGGTGACATTTAAAAATCAAACACACACCAAAAACCCCCACAACCTGACAGTTACATAAGTCAGCAATCAAAAAATTTCAAGAATTGGGGTTCCCTGTACGACCACATTGGGGATGGGAACACCAGGGCTCAACTCCAGAGCTGGGACAGGACAAAAACCTTGAACTTCATCCACCTGCCCAGGTGCAGGATTTGGGGTGCCTCAAGCTCAGCTCTTTGCTTGCTCTGCACAGCAGCACGAGCTGAAATCACAGCCCTGCACTTCACTGCCAAGGAGCCTCTTGGCTCTGCTGCCAGCCAGGAATGCTGAGATGGGACCTCAGGGAACAAGGCAAGGCAGCAGAGGTGACCAAGGCAGTGTGGGCTGCACCTATTTCCTTGGCAGCACACACCAAACCCACGGTGAAGGATTCATGATCCATAATTCAGTGGCAGTCCCTACGCCCATGGATCCTTGCAGCCCAAACAATTAATGACCGTCAGCACTGCTGACAGCCAGATCCTGGGGGAGGCAATGCTAATTATAGCAGAGCTGGTATCTGGGCTTCCCAAAAACCAAGAGGACTCAGCTCCTCCATCAGTGCTGCCTGTGGTGCCCCATCCACCCCCAGGTGACACTG
>VZTT01008624.1:7069-22266 GCA_013400855.1 Buphagus erythrorhynchus | reverse complement strand
TTACATTGCTCCAGAGTAACATTTCCACCAAATTCAAGGTCACTCAGGTTGGCCTTTGTAAACATTAAACAAGATCTAAGAACTCTGTTAAGAGAACTTGCACAGCCTATTAAATATCACAGCCAGTTTCTTATCTGCCCTAACCACCTGACTGAAAAACAAAGATTAGCAGCAAGGCAGGAGATTAAATATTCAAATACTCAAAGCACGTTAGTCATTCTTACATTTGAATCATATCTGCTTCACATCTGACCTAGAGGAAAACATCCAACTTTTAGGTTCACGTTATTCAGAATTTTGTCAGCAGATGTACGTGCAAGCCATTTGCTTGGGAAAAATGGTATACAGGGAAATACTCTTAAAAGGGGAAAAAAAATCCCTATACTAAATACTGGAGGAATAAATGACTATATTGATAAATACAGACATATGCTAGGCCTTCTCATTAAATCTGGGAAAAAAATAAAATCAAAACCATCAATAACATGACAAAACCATTTCTCTTAGTGACTTCAAAGAATTCATTTGAGCATGTTTTTTGGTTAGGACTAGATTCACTTCAACAGATCAAAGGATTTAGTTAGCATCTAAGTAAGGCATTAGTTAGCAGTCACTGATTTGTCTAAATCATGTAAACAAATGCATACACACACCCCCTGCACATTTAAACATAAGCCACAATATAACTGAAGATAAGAAGCTACCAGAGTCAATGCATCCATGTCAACTGATTGCATCTATTACCAAGAAAGCATGAAGAATAACCTCCTATTTTCAGCAGAAATGGAAATGGAGAAGTAGGCAGTTATACATACATAATCAGTGTGAAGAGAATTAAATACCTCCAAGAATATCTACAGTCTTTGTAATGGAAGACAAATCATTCATCTGCTCAGAATTACTCCAGCTGTAGCTTCACAGTCGAGCAGACTTTCAAAACAGGTTATGTTAGCTTGGCACAACTACTGAAGCCTTATATTAGCATCAATTTGTGTCTCCAGTTATGTGCCCAGGGATTTATGTCCATAGCACATACACTTCCTTTCATACATTTTCACTATTAAATTAGCATTTTAAATGCTAATATTGAATGAGAGCTGGCTGCCTTGTGGTATATTTAATCTTTTCATTCTGAGCAAACTCTAACCTCATGGTAATATCTAGCAGTTGCCAAATTTCAGGCAGGTATTCAGACAACTGAACTGAGCTTACCTTTGATGGTCCATTCACTGTTATCACAAAAGGGCACCTTTAAAGGGCTGCATGCACATCACAGATAATTCACCCACCCTGCCTCCTCCTCCTCACAGGAGGACTGAAGGAACTCAGCATCACAGTTTAGAATCAGTATAAAGAAGAAATACCGGGCCTACAATGCTAGAAAATAACCTGGTATTGGCAAAGAAAGCCTTTTACACTGAAATTTGCCCTATGAGGAATGCTAGAATTTTGGAAATACAGCATTTTTTCTGTGTTCCATGACAGAGAACATAAGTTATATAACTTGGGACGTAACATTTTGAAAACCTAGTGGTTTCTTTAAAAAATTGCATTTTAAGTTAGGGACACTGCAATGACACATTTTAGAGATGTGGAATGTGCAGCCTGTCACTGTAGGACACAAGATTTGAGACACAAGGTCCTTAGGCCACAGAGTCAAATAAAGGGAAAAGAATTTCAGTCTTTATGTGATCAAGGAACTACTAGATTAACTGTAGATAGGTTAAAGCAATAAATGAAAAACTTAGCAACACACTCAGGACAACCTGAACTCTGAAAAACATGTTATACATTGTTTATTCAAGACTTTTTTTCTCCAATTTCTGAGGTAAATGGCAAACAGTCTGCAAGACCTCTCTCTTTCCCCTTCACAAGAAATATTTGAGCAAATTAAAAATGAAGAATTCTTTTATTTGTAGCAACTGACCAGGAACAACACAAGCAAAAAAACCCTGTGCATCTTTCTTTCAGTCAGAGCCATTTTACATAATGCCTGGCAATTTTCAGATTTCTCAATTAGTCCTGTACAGTACATGAACATACATGATTTTGCTAGTTAGAATTATTTCCTGATTATTCTGAGCATTGGGCTATCTCCTGTTAAACAGACAGCAGACAACTAAGACATGAACGAAGTTAAGACATGAAGTTTAAATTTTCATGTCCTACAAATAAACTATTTGTTTCAGAAAAGTAAATTGTAAGATTACAAACTTTCTCTCCATTTCAAGAAGAAAAATAGATATTTAAAAACTACATCCCACTTTCATTTTAGCATGAACACTACATCCATCTGAAAGAGAGTTTATTATATGACCTCAAATTCAGTTTCTGTTTACCCTTAGTTGTCAGAAACACTTCAAAAGGAAATAACCAAGTTTATTTCTTAAAAATACCACTATAATGGTCACTTTTTTGATGCAATCAGTTCAGTCTGGGAAAATTGTGATTCATAGTTTTGTGCCACTCTCCCTACCTGTTCTAATTTGAACTAATCATCAGTTTTTCCACTGCAAAAAATACTGAGCTTTGCTACTAATAAATCTCAGTTGATTCTATTTTGCTCCATTTCTCTCTTACAGGCATTAGAGATGCCTTCAGGTCTCCATCTAGCTTAACCAAGACAGCATTCCTTCTGATTTTATAACTTCCTCTCAGGCATGAGCACAGAAATGTCACTTCAAATCCTCTGCCAAATCTAAGATTTAGGGAATCTGTAACATCCATAAAAACCACAGAGGCACCCTCTGATGAGGCATTGATCATCCTATAGCTGGCAGTGCAGGCAGCTTTCCTTATACCAAGGGAGCCAAGCACTGTCACTGATAGGATCTTTAGTGGGGATAGCTAAGAGTTTACAACCTCATTATTCAACAATTTCACAGCACTAAACACAAAGGAAGAATCTTAAATTATGTAGACTCCTTTACCTCAACTGTTAAGACTCCTTTTCATTATTATTTTATTGAGAAGCACAAAAGCCTAAAGTGTTAAACACACTTTGCAGGTTTTTCTGGTACACTGAGAGAAAAAAGAAGAATATTTTCATTTTAGCAGCCCAGAAGGTGGCAAACATTCAGCTATTGCTAAACTCCTGTTAGGTAATTTCAGCACACCATGATAAACATTATACCACAAATACTTCGCGAGTTTCAAATGCCTGAAGATAGATTTGATGTCAACTCTTTTTCCAAGCTTGCAGAGCTTATTCATAGCAAGTCAGCCTTTATGAACTGGAACCATTCAAAAGAAAGTCAACAAGGGTATTTTTAGGGGCAAATACTCCCAGGCACAACACAGAATAGTAAGCTTTAAAGGTTCATAGTCAAACCCACACATACCAATGGCCAACATGGGGACACACTATTTCCAGCATTCCATTTAACCATGAGAAAAATTTCTTTCCAGCTACGTCAAACGGGAAGTTTCAACCAGCATTAACATCTACAACCACTGTGTGGTTTTTATAAATTGGAATAATGATCTTGGTGCATAATTAGCACATACAGTCCAAGTACTTATGAGTACTAGCTCTGAGTAAGTTTAAGTTTATGCATATAAATTCACCCCTGGTTACAAGAAGAATCCTGAGGAAGCTCTTAAACACACAAAATCTTAAGCCAAACACACCAGTAAAGCAAACACTGGCAATACAAATGAAAAATATTCCATTGCTCAAAGTTCGGAGGAGTTTTAAAAAATGACTATGTGACAGGGATCTACTAGTCCAGAGTCCAAATATTTTTTATCCAGAGTGTTGCATTTGGGCGTTGCTTTGCTTGGTTGGGGTTTTTGTTTTGGGTAGGGGTTTTTTAATGCTTTGTTTTGTTGTTTTCTTGTATGGTTAGGAGCAGGCAGGGAAGAGTGGCAATGCAAACAGAGGCCAAATTTGATTCATCCATACTACACAGGGGATCAACTTCCACTTTGTGAGGTCTTATATGGCTAATGATTCTCAGCAAATCCTTCAGAATGCAACAAAAGCCCTGTGTTCAGCACTTCAAGATGCACACCAGGTCCTATCCTCCAAGGGAATCACTCACAGGGCTGAAATAATCCCAGCTGCAGGTTTAGCAGCTGTTCAGAGTGACTATTTCTGTTTGGGTAAGCAGGTGATTGAAACACCCCTGCGATAAATGGGCTCCATATTGCTGATGTTAGCAGGAAGTCAGGGAGATAAGGAAGCACACCTAGGGGATAAGGAGCACACAGTTTCTGAGGGACTTAGAGCTCATGTAAAATTGCCTCCACAGGCAGGGCAGCTGCTCCTTTTGATGTCTTACCTTGCAAGATATGCATACACTTCCACTTTGATCTCTAGGAACACTCACTCATTGGCTTTCTTACCTTCACAGGTATGTAACTGAACAAGAGCATTGGTCTCATCTTGCCCAAGGCACTTTTCTTTTAATATATCCCTGATAGTGATTACCAAGCATAAGGCTGGAGCTTAATAAACAGAAAGCAAACTTTATGATACTTTTTGTTGATTATTAATGTACCAATTCTTTCATGGGCATTCCAAAACTACTCCAGCAGGACAAGGCCAATGGGTGTCATGTCCACTTCTCATGTTTAACTAAAGCAACATAATGTTGGAACTAACCAGTTTTGCCACAGTCTGTTTCTGGATGCAGAAAGTGCCCTCAATGATTATGATGCATTTACAGCAATCATGCAAATGCTTAGACTCCATATGATAGATAAGAAAGAAACAGAAAGGCTTTCAAACTGTATGTTTTCCACTTTCCCTTAGAAAACCTGCTGCCACCCTGCTTCAGGCTGTCAGCAACAACCTTTGATTACCCAAGGCACATCATCCTTGTCAGCTAAGTAACACAGATGAAGGAATTCCTTCTTGGAGCATATCAACAGGATTCCTCAATCTCTAGGATTTTTGCACCCAGAGAGAGTTATGAGCTTAACCAGACACATCAAGGCACATTGAGGCTTGACAGAAAAATAAATTAGGAGAGTGAAACTTCCATTTCTTAAGTAATTTAAGACACTACTACAACTGAAACTTTGATGAAATCCTCCGCTGCTACTGTGGGAATCACCCTTCAGAAAGTCTTTTCTCAATATATTGCAGTTCTTCGTTCTCTAAGCAACCTGTATTAGAACGTATGAAATTCTCTGACTCCTAAAGTACTTTTATTGACTAAACGCCTGAAGAAATTAGAGGAAAAGAAAAAGATTTGTTCTATTGAAAAGAATTTGTCATCCTGCTAGAAGACAAAATGCCTTGTAGTAATATCTTGGGTTTACCAAATATGAAAAAAACCCATTCAATTTAGTTATGAAAGCTGCTGCTATTTCTTTGGCACACTTAACAAACATGTATATAATTCTGAAAGCCTATTTTTTTCAGTCATATCAGCTGTTCTGATACAAGATACTACTTCTGCCTAAGCCTTGACCTACCCACATTTTTTGACTCCCAGATTTACAGTAAGCCATCACCATGAACACAAGTCCAAACAGCAACTTCTCCAATTCCCTTTCAACAAGACAGCAATTTCCCAACCACAAATCAGAGCCTGATAACATATCTGTGTTGTAATAAAAAATACTAACCTTTAGAGGAAACAAGTTACTATTCGTATTGTATTTCCAGCACTGAGCTTAACTCTCAGTGCCAGAGCTGGAAATTTCCATGAACAGTACTGAAATAGCAATTTTATAAAAAAAGTTTAACAGATGAAGTAATCTGCATTGAACTGCTCCATGGACAGTCTGAGCACATGCAACCAGACAAGGTTAGAGCAGTAAATCTACTGCCAGGCAACTACAGACTCTAGATTCACATTTTTTAGTAAGAAACCATAGCAAAGGCAGTGACAGTTCCAAAAGAAACTAAAGCCTTCTAGAGTCAGAACACTGATAGAAAATGAAATGTTTAATGTCCTAAAGACAATGACATTTCTGTCAACAGCAACGGAAAAAGCTTTGAAATTCACTTATCAACATTTTATTAGGTACAATTCTCATCAGAACAACCAACTTTCAACAACTAAAAGAGTTTTAGTGTCAATAGGCATACAGTGAGCAAAAAACAGCTTTCATAGTCACTTTTTCAGCTAGGTCCCACAGCCAGCCACCTCACTCTTTCCTAAATGCCTTTAAGAAAAAGATGGGCTTTGCAGCACAGTTCAAAGGTAAATAAATTTGAGCTATTTTGGAGTGCAAGGGAACAAACTCTAAAGCTCACCCTGCCAAACTGTCATTTCTGTGCCACAGCCAAGTTCAAATACATTCACTGCCTTCAGCTGGGGCAGTAAAACATACCAAGGTGGCTTTTAACAAACTGCAAGCTGACTTTAAAAACAAAGAAAAAACTTACTGTGTCAAAAATCCTGAAAAACCTTTAACAAGAGTATAAATGTCAAAATCCATAGTAACAAAAAAACCTTCCAAATTAATTAGGAGTTCTTTACTTCCTGTGACTTGAGGCATGAAGCACCCAGCTGGCATTCCAGAGGCACCACATCTTTTCTAATCAAATCAAACAAAACACATTGATCTAAGCTGTTTAATCCTTTTGAGAAAGATTAAGACCAGAATTCAAAGTTGCAGTCTTCAGAAACAAAACAATCATACAGACATATAAAAAAGGATGGGTTTTAGACTAAATAGTGGTCAAATTTAGTTTGGATAGATGACACCAAACCAGAAGTATCATGGAATGGTTTGAGTTGGAAGGTATCTTAAAGATCATCTCATTCCAACACCCTGCCATGGGCAGGGACCTTCCACTATCCCAGGTTGCTCAGAGCCCCATCCAGCCTGGCCTTGGACACTTCCAGGGATGGGGCAGGCACAGCTTCTCTGGGAAACCTGTGCCAGGGCCTCAGCACCCTCACAGGGAACAATTTCTTCCTAATATCCCATCTAACCCTCCTCTCTGTCAGTGTGAAGCCATTGCCCCTTGTCCTGTCACTCCAGGCCCTTGTCAAGAGTCTCTCTCCATCTTTCCTGTGGCTCCCTTCAGGCACTGGAAGGCCACAATGAGGTCACCCCAAAGCCTTCTCCTCTCCAGGCTGAACAACCCCAATTCCCTGAGCCTTTGCTCCCAGCAGAGCTGCTCCATCCCTCTGATCCCTTGGTGTCCCTGCTCTGGCCTGGCTCCAGCAGCTCCCTGTCCTTGCTGTGCTGGCCCAGGGCTGGATGCAGCCCTGCAGGGGGGTCTCAGCAGAGCGGGGCAGAGGGGCAGAATCCCCCCTCCCCTGCTGCCCTGGGGCTCTGGGTGCAGCCCAGCACAGGGGGGTTCTGGGCTGGGGCAGGGCCAGCTCTCACCCACAGCACCCCCAAGTCCTTCTGCCAGGGCTGCTCCCTCTGCTCATCCCAGCCTGGATCCATCACACACAGGGATGTGCCCAACACAGGGGCAGCACCAGCACTTGGTCTGGTTAAACCTCATGAGATTCCCATGGGCCACTGCTCAAGTTTGGCCAGGTCCCTTTGGATTGTCACTGTACCCTCAGCTTGGTGCCATCTGCAAAGCTGCTGAGGGTGCCCCCAATCCCCCTCTGCCATCAATGAAGATATAAAATAACACTGGTCCCAGTACAGACCCCTGAGGGACACCACTTGTAACTGACATCCATTGGGATTCTGAGCCATTGCTTCCCTCTGGATGCAACCACCCAAGCAATTCCTCTTCCATCCAGCAATCCACTCGGAGAATCCACATCTCCCCAGTCTGAAGAGAAGGATATTGTGTGGGAACATGTCAAAAGCTTTACAGCAATCCACATAAACAACACCTGTACTTTTTCTCTTGTCCACTGATGGAGGTACTCCACTGGAAAAGGCCACAAGATTTGTCATGCCAGATTTGTCCTTAGTTATCTCAAATCACCTCCCTGTCCTCCTTGTGCCTTATCAGAGCTTCTAAGAGTCTGTCCTATGACCTTCCCAAGTACAGAGGTGAGTTTGACAGGTCAGTAGTTCCCAGGGTCCTCCTTCCTACCCCTTTAAAAGACAGGTACAATGTTTCACTCTTTCCTGTCACCTGGAATTTCACCTGATTGCCATGGCTTTCCAAGTATCATTTTAACAACAAGGAATAATCTTTGTGGATATACATCAAAAAAGAGGAAGCATAGAAAACCCTATAAGGAAACTAACTGATTGCTGTACAGAAGTCTAACATTTCCTTATCCAAGGATAAGGAAAGGTATGCTCATGCATTATACATTAGTCTACTCACATTGCTTATGAAACAGACTGCAGTCCTGACCTTTTGGAAAGAATACAGAGACAATTCCAAGGAAACAGACTTAAGTAGTGGTGTTTACAAAATGACGTAAAATAAGTCACCAATAGCACAAACACAAATAAGCCACCTATAATAAGCATAAAATACATTTAAACAAACTTTCATGAAGGCCCCCATTTAAGGTAATTTCCATTTCTGATCATCCTTTATTGGATTTAATTCTTTGAGCTCAAATTTGTCCAAACATAATCATCCTAGTTTACAGAAAATTTCATTCTTATTCATTCAGCTTTTATGCTTCCAGCCATGATTATTTGATGGAAGACAACAGCTTGGTACAGAACAGCCAGCCAGAAATCATGTTCTGCTGCCAAGTATACAATGCCCAACACACATCAAAATATCCCTTTTGGTCCAGAATTCTTTTTTTCCTGACTGCCTCCTTATTTTATTTTGAAACATTTCTAACAAGGAAGCCTGCTCAGGAAGTTGCCTAAGCATAAAACAAACCACACAGTAAAACTGAGCTTGCAAGGACCCTCTGAAGATCAGGTAGCCCAATCCCCTGCTCAAAGCAGGAGTGATAGCTCAGATTGCTCAGGATCACAGCCAGTTGAGAGACACCTCCAAGAACAGTAGTTCCCAGGGTCCTCCTTCCTACCCCTTTAAAAGACAGGTACAATGTTTCACTCTTTCCTGTCACCTGGAATTTCACCTGATTGCCATGGCTTTCCAAGTATCGTTTTAACAACAAAGAACAGTCTTTGTGGTTATACATCAAATGGTCCCACAGCCTGTCTGCAGTCATCCCACTGAGTTCCCCTACAACAAAAGGGGTCAAGGCTTAGAGTACAGTGGTTTTAAAAGAACTCCTTTATAAATAAGACAGACATATTTAACATAATAGCAAATAAGTCTCCTCAAAAAACTGCACCTATCTACTCAGCCAGAACCTCATTAGCATTAGGTCTTTTAGAAAACATTGAAAAAACATAGGAGATCTGCATCAAAATGTAATATGCTGTCACCACAAACAGCACAGTTTAGTAGTCTAGAAAACCTTATATTTCAAAGGAAGTACAATATTGGGTCACCAAAATCAAGCTGTCCAACATAGGTCTCTGGTAAATTCAGACAGATTCCCCCGAGCCATTTTCATGTTTGCTGTAGGTCAAACTCAAAAGAGCTCCTTCTCAAATGGTACAAGTTTGTCCTACTGAATACAGCTAATTTGGACAGTGTACTTACCTCCAAATGTGTCAGTGCTGACACTGCCAAACCTTTGTTTTTACTCGAAGGAAAAGATTGTTTTTGTAAAAGTATTTCTGCTTTATGAAGTTTCCTTTCTTTAAAGCTTAAATTATCACAGCATCTGAAAGTCTCTGTCAGATTGGGGCAGCATAAATTACTGATATAACAAAGTGCTTTCTATTATCTTTCTGTATGTATGCTTTTACACTGAGATGAGAATAACTTGTCTCAAAAATGTTTATACTTATATCCAGATACAAATGGGAGACAGGCAGTACATCCACAGAGTATTTTACTTTTGTAATTTATGTAGCTAAGCTTACAGTAGCTTAGCTACTTACAGTAGCTTGGAACAGTTAGCTCAGATTTAACATTGATCATTTTAAAAGCTACTCACACAAGGCCTTCCTTAATAATAAAAACTGACCAAGGTTCAATTCTGAATTCCATACCCTACCCAAATGGATGATCCTCAAGTTCATTAAAGCCCTCGACAGAAATAGGCCAAAATCCAAAAGGTAATTTCTACCCTGAAGGCTATTTCTGCAGATCACAATAACCAATGTGTCTTGTACTGCAGCTCTCTTCACAATTTACGGTGCACAAAAATCAGATTTTCTACAATATGAGTAAAAGATAAAATCAAAATATTGAATAAAACATTTGGATTACCTCCCAGAAGCTATCACTAGAAACTTCTACTCCAACGGAATCATCATATGAGCCAGACATTGCTATGTATGAAGAGCTTGTAAGTATTCAGACCTTAAACACCTTCAGGATCTGTAAAAACAGAAAAAAAAAATATTTATGAGCATTATTAATGAAGCGGAATTATGAACTTATGAAAAAAAATTATGTTAAGCAACTTCATTCAATATTTCGCTATCTAGAGATGCCAAACAAAATCAAAAGATAACCACAGAGGGCATTTTGGAACAGAAAACTTCTACCACACAGTTTGTGGCTCTTATCATGACATAGGTTGTCCAGAAAATACTCAATGCATCTGCTCATATCACATTTCACTAGACAAGTTTATTTAATGATAAAATTTCCTATCACAACCAAAAGAAAAGATTGAGCAGCAAGATGCTTACTCATTAACTACTCCACTTTCAAAGCATTCCTAAGAGACACTCAGCTGACCTTTGCTTTTTCAACAATAACCTGCACTGATTCCTATTCCTTTTCCACTGGAAATCTGTGTTATGCAATGAAACCCACTGGAAATACTGAAGGCCAAAATTTGTTGATTTAAAGAAAAATAAATGTCTTCTTGTCATTGTCCTATTTTAGCAAAACAAACAGAAAACCCACCAGCTCCAAATTCTGAGCTTTATTAGAAATAAGTCATTACTTTAACAATTCAGGCATTTTCACTTACAGACACAGCTGGAAGGAAGAAAAATATAATCTCTCCTCATCAAAGCAGATGACTTCATGAATCATTGGGTACGAAAAAGGTTAGGGTTACCCTAAGCTAACATGCAAGATTAACATCAAAAACATTACTGAGACAAAAATCCAGGCACTTGCATCCACAAATATAGTTTGTGGGCTGGAGACCAAGAGGTAGGAGAGAAAGGAAACAGCTGCCTCCCAAAACACACACACACAAATCCCTGTCCAATCTCTGCAGATACTTCACCAGGTTCTCCTGTTTGGATTTCTCCTGCCAAGTTTATCTCTAACTACTACCAGGGATACATACAGGTAAACAGATTCTACCACCCCTTGTGGGATGAATACTTTTACAGTAGACTGTAAGTTGAAGCTCCCCCTCTTTTTTTTTTGCCTTGTCAATCTTGCTTCCCTTAAAGTACCACGGCCTCTTCAAAAGGGGGCAGAAAACGTCTCCAAACCTGACCTTGCTGCCCAGTGGTTATGACAAGCTGCTGAGAGAAATGGCATTGAAAGCCTCCTAGGCAAGGAGAATTCAACACTAAGTTAGCATTTCCGGGATACACTGGAAATAACAGTGCCATAAGGGTAGGCACTTGTTCATAACAAAATCCAGCTACTGAAACAAAACAGTTCTTTGGACAGTTGCAGCACAAACATAAAGTTACTCTGGTTGGGAAGACAAGATGTTTCTCCTTATCAGTTTTTCATCCAATTCATTTACGTAATGCAATTCACAAAAAGCTTACATAACCTTAACATTGAATGTGAAACTAAAAATCACAACAGGAACACCAATTGTTAGAATTTTATTTTTAAAGGACAGCCAAAATATACGAAGGGTTCTGCAAAATGGCAAACTAGAAAGGAAAATCACATAGAGGTAAATTATTTTTATGTGCTAGTGTAACAATCTTGAAATTATGCTATAAGTAATTACCAAAAAAACCCCAGCTTTTCCACCTGTGCTTTAACTGAGCCAAGAGGGAAAAGTTTAAACATTATTCAATTGTCAGTTTCTCTAGCAGCACCTTTACACAGAATGTGTTCTTTCCAGATACATTTTGTCCTTTGCAATTTTTACAATACGTTAAGGTAAGTAAAGATAATATTTGTAAGTATTTATATTTTTTCATGTCCTTTTTTAGACAGCTATAAGCAGCATAAGGGGGAAACCAAAGTAAAGTAAGCTTGCAACTAGCTGGACCAATTCATAAGACTAGTTTAAAATTAAACAGCCAGGCATGCCATGCAGAACAAGGGAGGAATGAGGTTCTGAAGGTCGTCAGGAAGGGTTAGGGCAGATTTTCTCCACTACACCAAGATCTTTCCACCAAAGTGCTCACTGCCATTTGGAAGAGATCTGGCAGACAGTTGTAGAGTTCAGCACGTTGGAAAAAGAAACCCTGAAGTATAAACTTAAAGGAAAGTTTCAGCCCATCCCATCCAGTCATCCATCCCACTCTCCCAAACCATACTAGCAGTATTTTCCCCCTCCAATTACAGATAAAAAAGACAATGAAAGTGTTCTGAAGTAATAATAAAGTGTCCACTTACCTTTAACAAAATAGCTTAAACTGTATCATTCCTGCAAATTTACTCTGAAAAGTTACATGGAAAGACTGAAAAAGCTCAAATACAAGAACATTTTCTTAAATGAAGGAACAGGTTGTGGTGACTAGGTTTTTAAAAAAAAACCCTTTTATTCCTCCTCAGCTAGAACTACATAATACATGGAGTTATCCTTTTTTTCCATAGAAGCATGAAAACGATCAGCACTCAGGAAATACTGATGGAATTAAGGTTTGAATATGCCAAATACTATGCTGTGAGAAAGTATGAGCAAGCGTATTTAGGGAAATATTGTGAAGTCATAGCAACAACTGGTACAGAAAAACACTATTTTTACAGCCCTACTTAAAAATAAACTGTATACTGAGATAGGAACATTAAGTGGTATGAGTCATGCTACCCTCACAAAATAGAATTATTACAGAAGCCAGGCCTTTAGCACATTTTTTGTCAGGGTTTGGTCCTCCCATCCTCCAAGTGAATTTCCAGAGGTTTCACAAGTAAAGTTCATTGCACTTTTTTTTTTGTTTTGCAGGGTCTTCCATTTCACTATAAAAGTAAACCTACAAACAACCACAGCTGTCAGGCAAAATCTAGAAAATTTAGATGGATACAAGAAGAAAAACAAGCTCTGCACAGATTCTCCACAAGGGATCACCTGCATGTCACAGAGCTGGATTGCAGCAGAACCAATAACTCCATAGAAAAGCACAGTGCCCACACCCCTTCCTATATTCTCACAACAGTTTGGCTTCATCAACTCTTTTTCTTCTCATTCCACAACTCCAGGCCCATCTCTTTAGTGCCTTTTTCTTGTCCCCCAACTGCTAAGCCAACAGCAGCACAGTACTGCATCCACCAAAAAAAGCAGCCCAGAGAAAACCTTACCAGTTCAGAGCCCTTGCTGCCTTTTATCACAAGCACACTTTAGCCACGAGAGCTTATAGAGGCTAAAAATAAACCACAGAGTCCAACTGCAGAAAGTAACTCCATCCTAAACAGTACATNTTTTTTTTTTTTTTTTTAAAGCTTTCTCTTAGGGAACATTCTAGCCATGCTTTATGCTAGAGACTTTGAATTTCTTCCTCACTGCTAGTGCCCCACTGTGTGAAAAGAAGTGCTATAAACATCCTGAGGGCTTAACACACAAGGATTTTAGAAAATATTAACTAATAATGAGCAAGCAGACCTTCAGATACCACACAAAAAACCAGCTGAACACAAGATGCCACCTCTGCTCTCAAGAAGTTGGCTTTGATATTACTTTGAAAGCAATTTGCCAAATTCCTTGCTTTGTTCATGTTGAAATACTTGGGTGGTTTTTTTGTTTCTCTGTGCAACAAATGCAGACTATTAAGAAGCTAAAATAATCCAGTGAATCCCAAAATTTATCTTAAGGGATTTTTCACAGGAAGATGGGGAAAAGCTTTTAAAGAAATCTTTCAGTTAAACCCCCTCAGGCTTTTAATAACAAATAACTTTGATGAACTCTCACTGTGAAACAGGTCGAGTTGTTTAAAGTGAGATTTTAACATTGTGATTTCTTTTGGAAGATTATGTTTATTTTGAAAATATATTTCATTATACTCAAAAAGATGGCATAAAAAAAATCTAATTACAGTCCCATGTACAGTGGGCTGCTTTAAAGCATGGCAATCACTAAACTATGGCCCTAGGTGACAAACTGATCCACAACAGAGAAACATCTCAGAATCACAGAGTGACAGAACCTTCCAAGCACCATCAGCCCAGGTTGTTCAGGGCTTTTATACAGATGGATCTTGAAAACCACCAGGGATGGAGACAGCACAACCTCTCTGTGCAACCTATTCCAGTCATTAACAATCCTCAAGGTGAGATACAGAAGAAAAAAAATTAATCCATATTTAGAAAACCAAATGGTGTTGCCATGCACTGTCTCCAAGGACTCCACAGATGCAAGCTGAGACAGTCTATCAGCCCCTGGAAGAGAGAAGCACCTGGTCACATTACCTTTTAAACTTATTTTTGGAATGACAGCATTTGTCACCATGGATCTGACTCGTCAAGATTCCAAGTTTCATGACTAAGACGAGTGAATTACTGATGTGTAAGGACATGACTCAACTTCAATTAGCTGTTCCTAAGAATTTTCAGCTATAATTTTTTTCCTTATTATCCACTGAAGCCTCAGGTTTTGTTCCACACAGAATAGGAAGGAAACAAGACTTCCTTGTATAGAAATAAATACAATCTGTGCTTTAAGTGTGAACTACTGTGGTTTGCTACCAAGTGTACCTGCCATGAATACGCTCAATGTCATATTCTCTGGTTAAATAAAGCAAATTAGATATTACTTTCCTTTCTATTTTGTCCAAAGAACTTGCTCTATAAGTTTCCAGTTTCTTCAGGCTTGCAATCTGTTTACTGTAGACACAGAAAAAAGTGACATAACTTCTTAAGCAATATTGTGAAATCATGTAACAAAAGCTGTTAAGAATCACAGCTACTGACACTGCAAAGCCCATAAATTAATACAAAAAATAAATACAGGAAAAAAGAATGCTTTGGTTTACACATTCAAGTGACACCAAAGAATTCCAGCCCCTGAGTGCAGGGAAGAAATGCATCAAACCATGATTAATCACTGCTACTCAATGCTGTGAAATCTAATTGCAATCAGTAGACATGACTGCATTTTATTAACAGAAGTTAGGCCTTAGATTTTTAAAGGTGGAGTCTCCAAGTGATGACTTGGGCCTAGTTCTTC
>VZTT01008620.1:3532-21388 GCA_013400855.1 Buphagus erythrorhynchus | reverse complement strand
AACAAGATAAGGGAAGAGGCTGAAAGGAGGCAAATCCTGAGACGTGGGATAGTGCTTTTTATCATACCAATGTCTTTACACAAGTGGCTCAGCTTCCCACGTAGNTAAATCACTGTGAGACTCTGGAATGTTGGTGACTCAAACAATTGAGCAAAAACAAAAAGCAAATGCTGCTGATGCTCCAAGTAACTGCCCAAGTGCAGAAGGGGTGCACACTCACCTCTGGACACTGCAGCTGGGGGGNAATTGCAACAATCAAGTCTCATCTCTGGATCCACAGGTGCTGATCCACCTTTCTAATCTTCTCTTTCTTTTTTTTCCCTTATACGTTTTCAAAAGCGTTAATTTTTACGCTTTTATATTGTTGAATTTCTAACAAAAACTGCTGCATTTTAAAATTTGCCAAGTATCTTATTTTGCCCTAATGTTCTAAAGTTTGCAAGTAAAAGTTTGATATTGAACCTCCCAAGAATTTTGGGGTTTTTTTTCCCATGCACTGCTCAGAGTAAATCAAGTAACCTTTTCTGAGAGGACCAGGACATAACAATGACTCAACACCTTCCCAGTACTTTATGTAAGTAACCATTAAGAAGAACCAAAGCCCTACATTAATGAGGCAATATTGGGATTTGAATACTAGCCTTGCAAGGCAGCCTTCTCATGCACTGTGTGTTTTGGGAAAACTGGGATCCACCTCTGTTTGAAATAAAAGCACAA
This sequence comes from Buphagus erythrorhynchus, assembly GCA_013400855.1. Taxonomy (NCBI): domain Eukaryota; kingdom Metazoa; phylum Chordata; class Aves; order Passeriformes; family Sturnidae; genus Buphagus; species Buphagus erythrorhynchus. Next base: position 20,671 of record VZTT01008620.1, on the reverse strand, counting down.
TAAAGAGCAAGCATGATGCAGGTTGTCTTGATCTCAGCTCAATGCACTCAGTTACTGCAGCATGACACCACCTTTGTTTCAATCCCAGAGCACCAGAGCTGCAAGTTACATGTTAAGTCATCTGGAGCTACCTACTTCCACACCATCAGCAGCACAAAGCTGAAGTAAGGTTTACACCATCCCTGAGCAGCCATCATGATTGCCACAGCAACCACACGCTGTGGTACAGGAACAGCGAGGAACAGTAGAGGCAAGAAGAAAATATCTATTACTTGCTGCCATGAGCTAGAGATGGGATTTTTTTTCTTTTAGAAGGAAACTAGTCAAATTATATCTCTTGCCTCTTTGTGGGAAAGTGTTCCATGAATGAATGCATGCACACAAACCTATGCCCAGTGACCACACTCTCTTTGTTTTGCAATTCCTTCGTGTAATGCAGTAGCAGGCAATGACACTATCAGTTTGCTTAATGTAGTCACTGAATCTTCTTATAGTCAAGGAAACAAATTAAGCAGAAAATGGCCATGATAGTAAGAAAACAAACTTAACCAGCAGGTGGTAAACACTTTACTGCTGGAGTTAATGTGCCATTTTTTATTACTAAGGTGCTTATATTGGACCTATCCTGATGCACAACAATTTCCATTTTCTATTCAATAGATAAACGTTAGGTGTATTCACTCTCAAATCACAATTTTGGAATAATTATCATTATGACAAACATCTGTCACTGGCACAGGTGTGGTTGTTTTCAAGGACACAGACCTTTCTGGCTTGCCAAGTGCCGTGCCTCGTGGCTGCCCAATGAAGCTCCACAGACAGACCCATGCAGCTGGCTGGAAAACACATTCTGGCCTCTGAGAAATTCACATCATGATTTATAAAAAAGCACTCCAGTAACATGCCAGTCCAAGCTGCAAAATGAAGTGCTCCCAAAAGTGTAGAGCAGTCTGTATTTGTCAGAAAACTCAGATACCAGATTTGTCTTTAATATTATCTTTAATATTGTCTTTAAGGGAAGATACTGAGACTAATATGCTTATTGAGACAGAAGTAAATACTCATTTGAAAGCTGAAAACAGATTTATGAGCTATTATCCAACACAATGTGCTTTTCAGGGATGGCCTGAAAGTGAAGTCTCCTAGCCTGCTTCCTGACTACTTAGCTTTGGTGAGCCCTCATGCTCCTACTTTAGCATAAAATAGGTCTTGGCGCAAACTTTTTAGAAGAATTCCATGTAAATGTGACAATAGAGAATCTCCATAAATAATCTATCAGATACTATCCTACCCTTGTAATCTACACCTATATGTACACAGACACATGTAGGCTACTTCATTTTAAATAGATTTTATACCGCAGCCCTCATTAAGCACCTCGGTCCAAATATATTTCTGAGCAAAACTCTGATGCTTGTAATGTCAACTCAGATAAGTTTGTAATTTCATAAAAATTATTCATTGAATTGAGAAGTGAAAATTGCTCTGTCTTGCAAATCTAACACACCTAGATCACTTCTCTTCTAGGGCCTCACTTTATCATTCATCTCCAGATTTTATTCAGAGAAAAATTTAAATTTAATCAAGTAAACGGAACATTACACATAATAAGAATTATTTTTTAGTATTTATATAATTACACAATAATAATAACGATGCTACCTGAGCATAGAATTCAGAGACTATGATTTAAGAGTGAAATCCAAAGTGTCAGAACTTGAAAAATCTCATTATCTGAGAAAAGGGGTAATTTTTGCTATGATTATGCTTTTTCCCTGACTACAACACTTGCATCAGATTTATATAACTGATGCCAGAATTTTCACACATTTTAAGCAGGTAGAAAAGGAACAATTATTTCCAAGAAAGCTTTTTGTTCCTTGCATTTGTTACTTCCATTTTATTTTCGTTTTCCTCATCTGTGATTCAGCTGTATTGATGCACTTTACGAGTATCTTCCTGCCTATATCCTGTTTGTACTCAATTATTTAGTGATACACGGAAATAAGATAAGCCTCTCCTGCACTGTCTACTTTGTTCTCTATCAATCCTGCAGCCACAATATCAGATAGGCAGGCACACTGACCACGAAGAGAGAAAATAGCCATGATCAATTTAGCTGCTGCAGAGCACTCTGAGACAATCTGTTGCATCTTCCTTTTGTTTTTTGAGGGGTTGATCAGACTAATGATGGTCAGTTCACCAAACAGAGTTTTGCCTTAAGTACAGCCATTTCAGAGGGTTAGGCTTGAGGAAGGACAAAAGCTGAGACAGATATGGCAATATGAAGCATCTGGCTTTGTAGGAACAGTGAAGTCACCACTCAGTCCTAAGAGTGACCCAACTCACAACCTAAGGTCACCATGAACACCACCTTTCTTTCACATACATAAAGGAGGCTGTGAGTTTTACAGGACACCATTAGCCTAGCAACTACACCTCAGACATAAAATCTCTCTAGCATACCAACGTTAGAATTAGCTGACTACAACTTAGGTCCTAGACAGAAACAACTGCTCTAATGTATTATCTTTATATATGGTTAGGCTAGTGTTACAAATTCAAATTCAGAATACTTAATTTTGGGCACACCACCTCCTGACTAATTGCTCTTCACAAGATTACTAGGTAGACAATGTCAGTGGAGACAGATGTTGAATATCTGCAAAGAAGTTTGTAAAAAATGCACAACCTTGCTTGGAATAAAAATCTTAATGTGAATACTGCAGACAAAATCTTCATGGTTATTTTTCAGTAGAAGCATTTGTTCAAAGCCTGACAACCTGCTCTGGATTTAGATGTCTGGAACTGTATTTTTCTAGTCTAGATAATTTCAATGTGTGCCTCTTCTTTCTATCCATCATTCCTTCTTCCTGCATCATTCCTGCTTTTATGTTCCTCTCTCCTTTCCTCCATCTCTTCCTCATTCTTTTATTTTATCTTCTATCAATAAGTATGTTTTTTATGTCTATATGCAGAACAGTGGCTTACAAGTAGGTGCTATTATTATTATTATTACTATTATTACTACTACTACTACTACTACTACTCCTCCTTCTCCTTCTCCTGCTCCTGCTAATGAAATGGCCACAAAATAATTAATGCTGTTACCCTAAAAAATTCATTCTGCTAATCACTGATCAGAAATGTTACAGCAAATTTATTTTAGGGCACTATCATCAACCTGGAGTTCCCAGAAGCTGTGATGTGCACCAAATCCAAACCTTAGAATGATTAAATTATAAAATTGAAGTGTGTCTGTCCAGTCAGTTTGTGACAAATAAAAGCCTCCAGAAATGAATTGCAAACTTTTTCAAGGTGCTTTTTCTTCAAAAATATTTCTGCAAAAGCAGCCTCATTGTTCTCCAAGACACTATTGAAAGATCTTGTGCTTTTCAAGAGAATACAAGCATGTGTTCAAGGGATAGCCTTGGCACTGCAGAACACGAGCCTCAGAGACAAGCTACTTTCCTTTCATGTCACCTGTCTCTATAGTAAGGTAGTAGCCCTTGTGATACTTCTGCAACTCTACTGCATCTTTAAAATACAAACCCAGGGACAGATGCATAATTATGTCTTCTTCTGCTTTCTGTAGTTGCATGAGGTAGAATTTTACTCATGATATACCTGAGGATGACTGAAAAATAATAATATCCATACCCTACTAGCTGGATTCTATGCTGTCAAAGGAAAAGTAGAGGAATTTACAAAAGGGAATAGATCTCTTGCATTAATCCCTTTAAATGCAAAAACACTGAGTAAAGCAAAGAAAAGTCAGCATGATATTACTTTAGAATCTGGATAACAGAGATAAGATTTATGATACCTTCCAACAGGCACATAAAAGTCTTGATCAAAACAATGCATTGAACTCAACATACCAGCTCCTTCTTCTTCATGCACTCCATGAGGATAATGAAGAGGTGCTGTGCCTGGGTTCGGGTATATGTGAAAGTCTTCTGGATGGTAACTAGCAACTGGTCCCTCAAGGACTCGTTGATAAGTCTGAAATTCAAAAAGAAAAGATTAAGTAAAAAAACACACATGAGGGAACACCGTAACTTCATTTCAACTGTTTTCACAGACAAAGGTCAAAAAAATAAGAGTCAACAGACCACTGAAGGTTGCTTTGGGCAGTTTTCAAGATCAGGAATTACTAAAACCATAAGAGATAAATTGGAAAACACTATTCTACGAAAACATGTTGATTGTGCTGAGGTCCCTCATCTACAAAGTTTTTATATCAGTTCCCACACATTGCATGACAGAAGGTCATCCAAACTATCAGCTCTGTGGGATTTCCTAACAAAAACAAGAACCACACTGACAGTCTGAATTTGAGGGAGAGCAACACTTTTAAGGGAACTGAAGATTCCTTTCTTTCAATGAGTTAGAAAAATTCAACCCATAGTTAATTTCATGAAACTGGGAATATTTATGTCAGTGGTTTTGATTTTAGTTTGAGTATGTCAACTCATCCTACTGATGGTACACAGGACCTCATAATCAAATAAATAAATTTCTCTGTTCCTCACTCCACTCAAAGAAAGCATTTTGATTTTAGGATTTTGTTGATCTTCTAGGAGCTCAGGAGAACCCATTTTATATTCCTGTTCAGTGCTAAGGTCAGTACTTGCAAAAAGTGGCCCAACAGCAGAAATAAACAGTAATAGTGCATGAAATATAAGTGTTTGAACCCTACATCTTCATAGCAAAAAGCCTGTTCCTCAGGACTTTTCTGGGTAAAACGTTTCTGTTCTCAATGTCAAAATTACAAAATAGTGGGCTGTAATTTAGAACATGTATCCTTTGATGCTTCTACATTGCTGCAGTTTTCTCACTTAAAAATTATAACTCAGTGTTTCAAATTAGCTAAGTTGGAATATTCAATGGGATAAATCATCCAGTGGACTGAAAATCAGAGAATCTTCATGTCTCATATTTTAGGCAAGAGGATAAAAAAACATTCAGTCCTGCAGCAACTGCAGAGAACTATCAGAAGCAGCAGGTATCTAAAATCCACTGTTAGCTTAGGGCAGCTGCTCTGGGACAACAAATGACTGAATCCTTCATTTTTTGCATACTATTAGCTAAAGTTGCTTGTACTTCTCCGCAGTGAGGAGATACAAATGAGACTGCAGGATATTCGTTACACCACTGAAATTCAAATCTGATTTCATTATCTAGTCTTCATACCTGCAGCAAATGTTGTTAGAAGAGACAACAAATGGGAATGGGAAAGAAGTGCATGGAAGTATATAGAAGATCTGGCATACGGAATGCATATATTGTCTACCATGAGAATTTGATTTTAGCTGTAAATATTCCTGTTGAATAGGTCTTTGACTTCAAAAAGAAGCCTGGAAGGCATATGTCTATATGTTTAGATTAAAATGAATTTATATGGGGTTTTAGACCATGCTGTGTGGATGACTGTTCTTTCTAGGCCTGTCTTCTGCTGTTGTCTTCTACTTTTATCACAGACTCCATTTGAGTGGTGAGTCTACCTTTGCACTTCCTGTTTTCCTCTAGGAGCAGTCTGGCCCTAGATGTGCTATTTCCTGGGATACTGGAGAGGCAGCAACAATGCATCTACTGCCCATCCATCAGGCGAGCACTCCTTCCCTGCAGCATGACCTGCCACCCTCACAAAAAGGCAACAACACATGATGAGTGAAAACTTCCAGCCCTCGTGGTAGACAACACTGCAGCTGGCAGCAGAGGACTTGCTGTGTGGGAATTAAAAGAGAGATAACCCGACCTCCCGTCCAGGAGGAAGGATGTTGCAAGCACATGAGGACAAGAAACAAGATGTCAAGGATGCAGGTAGAGATGCAGGACTCTATGCTAACGAGAATCAGCTTGGAAAGACTGATACCTGGACAAGCACTAATATACTCTGAGTTGAAGATTAGTGGGTCATATATGATATAAATTCTGATTTTAGACTCTTGAACAAAAGGTGTTGGAAATTTGCTTTAATCAAATTTAAACAAAATGGTGCTATCACTGTATTTACAAGTGGGTCAGAACAATGCAATTTTCCATCCTTCAAATGAAGCAAGAAAAAGGAGGTTATTCACAATGAACAAACTGCCTAAAAACATCACCTGGAGAAGCTAAGGAGATTCATATAAATATCTTATTTCCTTTGGAAACTATATATGAAAGTGAAATACATGAAAGAGTATGAAAATTATATGAAAAAATACATGGATTTGGAAGATTCTCAAATTAAAAATTTCAGAAAACATTTCCAAAGTTTCTGGAATGTAAGCCATCCCACTTTCTCACAATAATCTAATTTTACTTAAAAAATGTGTGGAATCCAAATCTGAAATATCATTTCTGAAATTGTGTCTCTTTCAGGCTAACAAACACAGAAGGCAAGAGAAAGTTACACTGAGTGAAAGCAGAACTGTGTCCTGAGCAACCATCACTTTTCTTTCTTGAATTAAAGCTCTCAGAAACTGTATAATAGCATTAGTTTAAGCAGCATGTAAAGTAAACTTCATGTGAAAGACATGGAATTTTAAAAACCCAAAAAATCAAGAAGTGTGTCCCTGACTACTCTTACTAGTGAGGGTAAAACATCTGTTGAAGTACTGCTGCTCAGAAACATCCTGTAGTCATAATTTGATTTACACAGTTTTCTACCCTCACTAAATATATTTCTTTAACATCTCCTTGGCCTGCAAATCTACATCAAGCCTATTCAATGTCTTCTTGAGACCAAAAACTTGAAGAGATTGTAATCAGAAACACAAACTATAATAGCAATCTTTCCAGTAAACGAATCATAGCTTTGTGTGCACTGAAATTAGTCATACCAAGAATGTATCACTTTCATTCCTTAGGAATCTATAAATGTTAGAAGGTATCAAATCAAAATTCCCAATTGTCTAACCCAGCTGGCACAAACACAAACTGTTCCATGCTAGGAAAGGCTAAATCTATGATGCAGACACCAAATCCAATTTGCGTTAAACAAGTAATTTCACAGAGCACTGTGAGCAAAACAACTGAGACTTGCAGGTGGGATAATGATTTATCTCGTCTGCAAACATCACCACATTTCTTACACACTCTAAATAAATGCTTTTGAAAGTAATGAATTCTTAGTTTTAGATTCAGGGAAAAAGAGATAGACCCACTTTACCGGACTGAAACACTACAATTATGACTACCACTGAAGTCAATATGGACTGAATAGCATCAGAAAAAGAGCATTTTTATCATCTTTCTAGTAGGCTTCAGTTCTAAAAATATTTTTTAATATGTCAATAAAATCCTTTTTGTGGTATTTTGATGACATGATTCTCAGAATTCCACTTACTTGACATGGAAAAATACTGTTTCTGCCCAAACAAAACGTACTACAAAACAACCGTGTAACCTGTTCTTTTTTTTCTGTCCTCATGTAGTTTGAAACTGTTCTTTCATTCCATAAGTACATAAGACATGACCATTATCCTACCAGTCCAGGTGTATTCAGCTTTTGTTTTTCTTTCCCGGAGGTTCTGGATTGCTGATGGAATTTAGGTACCTAATGTCAAAAATCTGTCATCTAAAGCAGACCTATATAAATTTACATTTATTTTCAGAACAAAAATTTACTCATAATTGTTGCCTAAGAGTGTGTGGGTATATTTTGCTTGTTTGTTTGTTTTCAGAAGATGCCAACCTTAAGCTGTGCCAAGGGAAATATAGGTTGGATATTAGGAAGAAATTTTTTACTTTATGAGTGATTAAGTATTGGAATGGTCTGCCCGGGGAAGTGGTGGAGTCACCATCCCTGGACGTGTTTAAAAAAAGATTGGATATGGTACTCAGTGCCATGGTTTAGTTGAGGTGTTAGGGCATGGGTTGGACTCCATGATCTTGAAGGTCTCTTCCAGCCTAGTGATTCTGTCATTCTGTGATTAGTTTTGACACATCAGATTATCAGAACTGAACTGTATGGCTTTCCAGGAAAGTTAGGATCTTGAATTTTAAGAAAAAAACTCTTGCATGGGCTCAAGGACTTAGTCAATAAGTCCTTCTGGGAAACTGCTCTCTGGGCAGCAGAACTGCCCTGGGAAATTGCCCTCATGGAACAGAGCTGAGCTGGCAGATCTCTAGGGACACTTTCCATAAAGCACAAGAATGAACCATCCCCAGGTGAAAGAAACAGGGCAAGGAAGGCAAGAGGACACCACAGATGAGCGGAGACCTGCCGGTCAAACTAAAAAAAAAGCAGAAAATGTACCATCAGTGAAAAAGGTACAGGTTTTTGGGCAGAGTTTAGGGACACAGCCCAGTTGTGCAGGATGGGGTGAGGAAAGCAAAGACAAAGAAGAAGCTGAACTTTGCAAGGGACACACAGAATAACAGGAAGGTGTGTCAGTGAGAAAAGGAAGGTTGAAGAAAGCATTCACCCAATGTGGTAAGCAAGGCTTGCAAACTGGCAATAATGTACAAAGAAAAGGCTGAGGTACTCAACAACTCACCAAGGCCAAGTGCAAAGGGTACCTGGGTTGGGGTAACCCCAAAAGCAACACAGGCTGAGGGATGAACAGATCAGAAACAGCCCCCTGGAGAAGGATTTGGGGGCCTGGCGTGTGAAAGGCTGGACAAGAGCTGACAGCCTGCACTCACAGCCCAGAAAAACAACCGTACCCTGTGCTGCATCCGAAGCAGCGTGGGCAGCAGGGCAAGCAGGAGGATTGTGTCCCTCTGCTCTGCTCTGCTCTGGTGAGACCCCACTGCAGTGCTGTGTCCACCTCTGGGGTCCCCAGCACATAACTGGACATGGACCTGCTGGTGTAGGTCCAGAGGAGGTCACGTTGTTCATCAGAGGACTGGAGCATCTCTCCTGTAAGGAAAGGCTGGGAGAGTTACGGATCTTCAGCCTGGAGAAAAGAAGGCTCTGAGAAAACCTTATTAAAGCCTCTGAGAACTTGTAGGGTGCCTGCAAGAAAGATGGGGACAGACTTTGTAGCAGGGCCTGCTGTAATAGAGCAAGGAACAATGTTTTCAAACCTAAAAGAGTGTTGATTTAGATTGGATATAGATAAAAAGATGTTTACAATGTAGGTGATAAAACGGAGAAAGAGGTGTCCCAGAGAGCTGGTAGGTGCCTCATGCCTGGCAATGTTCAGGGTCAGGTCAGAGAGGGCTCTGAACAACCTGATTTACTTGAAGATGAATTTGCCCAGGGCAGGGGAGTCAGATTAGATGACTTCTAAAGATGCCTGGCAATTAAAACTATTCTATGTTCCTAGGATTCACTGTTTAGGATCAATCAGGAGAGGCCACTTCAAAAACCTAGACTGACAAAGTCAAAAAGGCAATAATTAGTTTCTGCCCAAGATATATTGGATGATTAAGCAGTGAAGCAAAACTTCCTTCATTGCTTTGGCTGATGCAGAAGACAATGACAAAATTTCGGCCTACTCCCTCCTCAGAAAGAATATTTTTTAAACTATGCCTAATATTTAGGAGATAAGAGACATTTCACCTACTTTAAAACTCATGGCATATGATTTTGTAGTGACCATTGCAGAAAGATCTCACCTGTAGTCCACCACCTAACTTGTTTACCTTTCTTTTTCTTCAAAGATTTTTAGTACTGGAATCATACAATGTACTAGAGAGTTACAAAGATGATGCTCTAGCCGACTTTCAAAATGCAATTTCATCAAAGATTTTTTAAAATATATTATTCTCAAAATGCTTTAAAATGTCTTTAAATAATACACTTCACTTAATGAATTGCAAAATAATCTGTTTCTAACTTTTCATTTGCAAAGTATTTTTTTCTCAGGATAAAGTAAATATACCTATAAAATACCAGTGGGACATGAAAACTGTTCCCTGCCCTTCTTTATAGGAATCTTAGGGGGATTTTTTTGTTTCAGTTATGATTTGCAGTCTAGACAATCACATCATATGTAAGAAACATGACCAGAGGCTCTGCTCATATTTTCTTCCACTGGAATTACAAATAAGATAAGAGTTGTGCAACTTTGTGGTACTGGCTTAATTTCTTACACATTTTCAAACCCACACATTTTGCATAGCATTGTTATGAGAAAAGAAAAAAAAAGTAATTATTCCTTCATTGTATTCAAACCGGGGTGATTTCTGTGTACTTTTATGAGGAATCAGCTACAAGGCAGACCTTCACTAGTAGTTGTTCTACATAATTTTTCCCTGACTACAATTTACTGAATGTTTGTTACCTCAGCAAAAGAGAGATGAATATACTGATCATCCCAAGGTTAAAAAATTGACCTTCTTCTATCCAGAATTTGATTTGCAAAGCATTTTGTTACAAGAGAAAATTTTATAATGAAAGAAAAAATTGCAATTTGAAAATAATTTTACAAGTTAATTCAGACACGATTTGGATCCATGATTTCCTATGATGTGGTGGACACCATAAGGGACACTGAAGAATCATATCACATGTTATGATCCCTTTTGCTCAAAGTGAAAAATTCCTGCATTTTGCCTAATAGCAAAAAGAGATTTAAATAATATTCTTCAGATTTGAAGCCTAAAAACTATGCCATGGTGGATCCAGAGAAAGATCAGTCCAAAGCCAATCTTTAATGATTCTCATATGAGTATGCTTATTTAAAGCACAGAGAATGTTTGATATTTCCTTGTGAACATTAGGCAAGAAGAACATTTTAAGACATTAAATTGAACTCTTAAGGGTCTCATGCTTGCAGGAATAGTACTGTTAGAGTAGTTAATGAGCTATAAATTCAACTTGGAGACAGCATTCAAATACTGCAAGTAATTTCTCATTCTGTAAGGAAATATTTTTCTAAGAAGTGACGTAATTTTAACCCAGTGTTTTGTTGCTCTTATTTTAAATTTGGTAATTAATAATGGAAAAAAACTCTTGAGAATTAAAAGCTTCAAAATATTCCTAGAAAGTTGCACTTTGTATTTTTTTACTTTCAGCTTTTGCTTTTATGCAAGTCAATGAAATGAAAAGGCATCCATCCTTGATTACACAATCCAAAATACTCCAGCTGTATGTGGAGGAGAGGTACTACCAACGAAGATATTCATTTAGGCCTTAGTAGGGACTAAATTTACATATTTATGATTGATCTTATGTTCCCATCCCTCAATTCTGTTCATCATATTTTCAAGTAAAAGAAAAGATAAGTGCTTCAGAGCCTGGAAAACCTGACCTTTAAATCAAGGCCAATAGTGAAAAGCAGCCAAATAATTCTTCCAATTTATCACATGGGAAACGTGCATTTAAGATGCCTTCTTATTTAAGTTATACTGTGGACATAGCTTATTTGACATTAAAATGTAAAAGGTACGAGGAATTTACTCAGCTCTACTAAATTACTTCTGAGAATTTTATTTACTTGCAATGAAATGTAGCCACCTATTGCATTCTTAAAACTCTGTTCAGACTTTTTCAGACCAAGGCAAAATTTAGTCTCTGATATTAAAGTCCCAATAAACTTAAACCCTCCCCTGTGTTAGTTCTGCATATCTGACACTCTTAATGCTGAAACCTCAGCTCGGTGGATAATTGCACATTACTTCCCCCTGAAACTTCAATGAGAGGGATGAGACAATGAGACCTCAAAGCTGATTTTTCCCCCAAAGATGTCTTTCCTTTAAGGTGTCCATCCATCTGCCCGTGGTGCCTCGCAGAGCGGGCACAGCTCTGGGCTATGCTGGCAGCCTCCTCCACTGAGGTTGCACTCACAGTGAAAATGTCTACCCAAAGACTGCCCCACGGGAGGGAAATGTCTGCCTTGGCCTGAGGAAAACCTACAATTAGGCCTTAAAAAGACAGATTGAATTTTGTCTCCTGTCTTTGCAAAGATGCACAGGCATTGGCATTGTAAAGGGGTACCACATCTTCATTAATATAAAAAATCATTCATTTTTGTGGTATGTGGAATGCTCCAGGAAAAATAATTAACAAGGAGGGAAGGCTGGCACAACATAATTGTTTGAAACCTAATACAGAAGGACCTACTGGGCAGATAGGCAATTATTCAACACATTAAAGGATTTCTTAAAAATTGATGAATTGGCACAACACTGATCAAAACTCAAGCAGAGATGTATTTGTTCTCCTTCATCTCCAGACATAGTTATTCTTCCCATGGGAAAAAAATATCAAATTAACTTAAAAGTTCACAGAACTCACAGCAGTGTTAAAGTAGACATATGCACACTTTTTTACATGTAGAAAATTAGTCTTTGCTGGGCTGCCGTGAGTTAGAATTTAAGATTGTGCAAAACCAGCATAGTAATATAAACATGCAAGTGAGCTTGTTTCTGCCATTAATGATGTAATTGTTGAATTATTTAAATCAGGTACCCAGTCCATAGCAGTTGGAAGATATGCTGTATCTCAGAGAACACCTTGCTTCTGACAGGCAGCCAGAATTAAAATAGGATTTTGACTTGATAGTCTGATTGCATAGTGGACTACAGAATTAATCTTTGCATGCAATTTAGATGTATTATGTTGATTTAGAGTTTAATAAACACAGTTTTGTATAATCTACCTAGATTCTATCCAAAAGAAAAAGCTACTAGCTGAACTCAGTTAACATGGCAATTATTTGGTATCCTTCTCATAGTGCTAAGGACTATTCAAACATAAGTTAGAGAGGGGAAAAAAGGACCCAATTTGTAGCTGTACTGTAATGTATTTGGATAAAATATTTTTATGAATATAATGATATTGGTGTTTTACCTGTAGCATTATTAAAAATATCACTGCATACCAGACTGATGTTTTTTGAACTAGGATTAACACAGAAACTTCCACTAGCTAATTTGGCAAATGTCATAGTTAGTGCATTCTATTTAGTGCAAAGTGAACAGGAAAAAAGAAGAGTAATTTTGTTGGTTGATAATGTTTCAGGAAACAATCTGAAATGGGATCCCCACAATAAGAAGACCTTATAAGAGGTCTCTCTGTCTTATAAGAGAGACCTTATAAGACAGAATAATATCTTTCAGAAAGCCAGGTATGAGAGTCCCAGGCAAGAAATTGCTTGTTCTGTCTCTATTGATATATACTGTAACTTGCCTTTTCTACTGGCAGGAGTTTGATGAAATAGAACCACAGCACCACAAAATCACAGAATCATAGAATGGTCTGGTTTGGAAGGGATCTTTAAAGATCATCCAGTTCCAAAGTCCCTGTCATGGGCAGGGGCACATTTCACTGAACCAAGCTGCTCAGAGCTCCATCCAACATGGCCAGGAACAACTCCAGGGATGGGGCATGCACAGCTTCTCTGGGTAGCCTGTGCCAGCGCCTCAACACACTCACAGAAAAGAATATTTTACTTATGTCCAGTCTGAAGTTACCTTCTTTCAGTTTAAAATCATTGCTCCTTGTCCTGTCACTGCACGTCCTTGTAAAAACTCTTTCATATAGGTCACATTTATATATTGAAATAAATTAATTCATTCTCCTCCAGTATTTTTTTTATGATGACATCAGACCACAGACAACGTGATAGGTGTACATAGCAAATAAATGGAAAAAGCATGTTTGATTAAGTTTATGTGAAGTTTTATCAGTGAGGTCACTGAAAACAGAGAAACAACTTCTTAAAGATTCAGTGAAACCTGGCATATTCATTATTCACTGTATCACAGATGCAGTGCTGGACTAAACATGAACCTGAATATAAAATGTATTTTAGTATTTGTGGAAAACTATCTTTTTCCCAGTAGGAGTTTTAGGTTGAGTGAGTTCATCATCACATTTATTTCTAAAACACATAATATTTCTTGGCCTAGAGCTCAATATTTACAGATTTATATTTTATTATTTGCTTACTCTGTGTGTGAATACATATACCCCCACAAACTCTAACACACACAAAAATGAGTCCCAGGGAATGCTGACTGTAAGATTACTGCAGCTACTTTGGCAAAAACAATGAAAAAGCTCTTAGTTATAAGAATCTGTGGGATTTTTGCTTCCACTTTTATGTTTTATTCTGAAGTTGTTAAATCTTCTCTTTATTTGCTATTTTCTACTCTGGGCATCAGACTGAGTTCTTCTTTGGGACTCCTGGGAGGACAAAGTCCATGATCATTGCCAAACACCTGGAAACCCTCTGAGGGTGCTTGTGGCTGTCAGGTAAGGAACAGGTTAGGGCAGCCACAAGGCTGTGGACCAAGAAAGCTTCAGTGTTTTCTAATGGACATGCTGCTACTCTTGATCTAGGATGCCTGTAGCCTTGTTTGCAACTGATCCCTTATGAGGCAGGGCCAAGCCCTTGTTAACTGGTGCCTGGGAAAGTCCTATCCAAGAACCAGACCAAGAATACCACCAAGGTTGTGCAGCAGCTTTCTGCAAGAGGATGCAAAGAACGGGTCCTCAGATTCATTTGTTCCATCATAAACAGTCTCAGGTATGCTGGTGACACACTACAGAGTAATTTTCTCCAGGGCAGGAGTAGCTGCCCTTGTCAGAGCAGAGGCATTGATGCAGATGGAGTTTTCCATGGTAGATGCAGCACTTCAGGTACCAGGCTTCAGTGCTCATTCTTGATGCCAGGAGACAAGGCCTTTTTTCCTGTAGGTCTGTGGTCTTGGAGGAGCTGCACCATCAAGCACAGGATTATGTACTTAGTGAAAACAACAGTGTTGTTGGAAATAACCCAACAAGATGAGTACTATCCTTAGTCTTTCCCAGATTAGGGCAATTCTATGGTAAATTCCACAAAAAAATTAGTAGATGAATCAGACCTGTGCACTGGCCCTTATCCTTATAGAGAATTTTAACCACTGTGGTACCTACTGGAGGGACAATACAGTAGGACATAAGCAATCCTGGAAGTTCCTGAAGTGCATTGACAAGAACTTCCAGACTCGAGTAACAGAGCAGACAATGAGGAGAGATGCTGTGCTGGACATCATAACAGCAAAGAGGGACTCCCTCTATTGGGATGTGAAGGTCAAAGGCAACCTTGGCTGCAGTGACCATGAGCTGCTGGAGCTCTAGATTCTGAGAGGAGGGAGAGGGCATAAAACAAGTCCCAAAATTCTGGTCTTGAGATGAGCAGACTTTCCGCTTTGGGAATCTGTTTCAAAGGGTCTCACAGTAAGACTAGAGGGAAGAGTGGCCCAAGATGGTCAATATTCAGGAATTGCCTCTTCCAAGCTCAACAAATAGGGCAGGGGACCTGGTGACATAGGAAATGGAAAAAGCTGAAGTACTGAGTGTCTTCTTCAGTCTCAGGCCCCAGACACTGAGAGGAAAGTCTGGAGGAAGGAAATGGATGATGATAACATCACCAGTTGATGGATCCTGACAGTGTGTAATCACAAATGCTGGGAGAGCTGATGGATGTCGTGGGAAAATCATAATCTTTGAACAATCAGGACAACTGGAAAAATTGTCTGTGAACTGGAGAAAAGGAATGGTCACTCCAGTCTCACAGCTGAGCAAGAAGGATGTTCCAGGGAACTACAGGGTGGTCAGCTTCCCTTTGACCTGCGGGGCTGTGATGGACCATTTATTCCAGTCACATGAAGGACATGATGATGATCAGGGGTAGCCACACTTGACAATCTGATCACCTTCTTTATGACAGGACTGGTAGATGAAGGGCAAGGAGTGAATATTCCCCATGTAGACCTCTCTAAGGCCTTTGACGTTGTCTTCCATGAGATCCTCATAGATGAGCTGATGAAGTATGGGATGGAGGTGAACAGTGTGGGACAGTGAGGTGAATTGAAACTGGGAGAAAGGCTGGGATCAGTTTGTGATCAGAGGTTTGTGATCAGTTGAAGGTCAGCAACTTGTAGCATATTTCAGAGTCCATCCCTGGGTTCAGTCTTGCTCAACAGCCTCATTGATGATCCGGAAGATGGGACTGTTTGTAGGCTCAGCAGGTGATCCTTCCTCTCTCTTTACCACTTTTGAGGATACATCTGGAGCCATGTGCCTGAATCTGCCTTCCCCAGTACAAGAGAGGGCTGCACATGCTGGAGAGTGTCCAGCAAAGGGCCACTAAGATGATAAAGGGACTAGATCACCTCATATATTAGGAAAGGGTGAGGGAGCTGAGACTCTCCAGCCTGAAGGCTCAGAGATGAGGCTTGTTTTAAGGCTTGTTTTGTTTTCTTCTGAATACCTTCAGTACTTCACCCATATCAATGATGGAAGTGGCCATGTGAGGCAGGTGTTGCTTGTGTACAATACTGTTAAGAATTTCCTGTGCTCTACTTTACCACTGAATTTAACCTATGGACAGAGAAAGAACATGGGCTATGAAATGACTTACCCTCCTTCTTCAGAATATTTGTGGCCAAAGGCAAGGATGTCAGATGCTCGACCACTGCCATCACATATCACAACAGGAACAGGAGGAGTGTCTCGCAGGTACTCCAGCACAATGGAGATGACATTGGGACCCCCTTCCACAATAAGGGCCACCACTGGAACCCCTTGGCCAATTCCTGGAGCAAAAGAAAGAAAGAAACAAACCAAACCAAACAACACGAAACAAAACAGCCAACCAACCAAATAAAAAACCACAGACACACATAAAACAAACAAATAAATAAATGCAACGAAAAAGAAACAAAAAAACGCAAAGCCAGCAAGGCAAACAAAACATAACAGAAGACAGAAGAAGAAATAATCAGACTGAAATAAACACATTATGACTGTACAGTGTTATCTTAGAGAAAATGTATTCAATAAACCAGGTATTTTAAGGACAGATGGGACCAGTGTAGCCATCTCATCAGTTCCACTGCATAAACCAGTAGTTTCTAGAATTATCTTCTGTTTCAAATACAAGAGCTATATTTAAATACACCATGTTTTTTTTTAATTGATCAAATCTTGTTTTGATATCATAAAGCAGCTACTGCATTTCTTCCTCACATGTTCATAATCAAGACGAAATTCGCTTGCAGTCTAGCTTTTGCATGATGTCAGCTTCCCATCATTGGGTCTTCCAACAGTTTTGCTTGCTGTTTCAAAATTACCTCTATGATATTTTTCCTGCTGTATGGGATCCACTTTGAGGTTGCAGCTGGGCAGCCCTTTAACCTTCTCTTCAATAAACTAAGCATATTGTCTTGCCATTGTTTTTCAATTCTAGTCAGTCTCACAGTTTTTCT
>VZTT01008617.1:7206-20604 GCA_013400855.1 Buphagus erythrorhynchus | reverse complement strand
TATTAAAGAAAAAATAAAAAGTGAAAAAGTATTAGGAGAAATATTTAAAGCTGAACTTTATTTTTGGTCTCGCTGTTCTATTCCCAGGTTTGTCACAGATTTTAAAGAAATCCTGCCAGCTAATATTGCTGAAGAATGTTTTATAAACATTATCTAATTCCTTCCTTATTCTTACCTCTTCCAACACAGCTGGAATAGTACATATCCTTATTCATAAATCATTTCTTCTTGTTTTACAAAATATACTTAAAACATCTGGGAAAGAAATACAATAGAGCAAATAGATAAATAATTACAAACCAAATTATAGTCTATTACTGATGTCAACCTCACAGGCTGACTTTGTTCACTGGCCAACCATACTGAAATTAAGAGGGAGGATTGACAGAAATCATCAAGATTACTTGCCTGTATCTTTCTGAGAAGCACTGAAGCCCTGTTCTCTAGAGCAAGTTCTACGAAGGGGAAGTTTTATCATGAGACAATGAGTTTGAAAGTTCTCCTGAGACGTTTTTTTTTACATTTTTTCTACTCATCTACTCAACACTCAATTTTTCTCTTGCCCTTTTTGTGTGTCATTTTTTTAGTTTGTTATCAACAACTTCCTCTTCCTAATAATTTCTTCAGATCTATAGCACAAACATCACCACCAAGTCAGATTTTTTTCTTACGTTCTCACATCCAGAGGGATATATTTCTGCCAAACATCACAAAGAGAATGGGTCTTTTTTCTCTCTTTGCACGTTTAAGCTCTGCTATCATACCTGAAATATCTGTTTCTCTTCAGCATTACTCTGTCCATACTTGCTCAAAATGATGCCCTAAACATCACTGCTCTGATAGGCCTTGAAACTGACCCTCTGCTGTTCCAGCTGAGTACTCTGCCATAGGGAATATTTGTAACTGGAAGAATATCACTAGCTACACCAATTTTGCATGGCCCAGAAGATTCAGAGTCTAAATGCATGTCTTGCATAAATTTTGACTGAATGTCAAGAGGAGATTTTAGGTTATACAAACAGTGATTGGATTACGTCATTCTCCCTTTGTATTTTTCCACATGCCTCTCTTCTATTCCACCAAAACTTGTGCACCAATTTCTTCCATAACATCTTCATGATACTCTCTCAGGCTTCTCCTTGGCTAAGGTGGGCATATATGTATGTACTTCTGAAAATTTTTCCCTTCCATGTTTAATTGTGTCTCCTCCAATGTTTGTGCAAATATTGACTTTTAAACAGCAATTAATAGCTTGAGCCATAACAAATAAATATTTGTTCCTTTTACCATCTATATACTAGAGCTATCTCTAGCTGATCTTTCAACCCTAAATTCACCATGAACAAAGCAGTGACTATTTTTTCCATGATCAGCTTACTACAGATTTCTGTTTCTGTAGCTTGGGGTTAAATTTGAGTCTGTTAACTTTTAAAAATACGCATTTATTTATGCCAAGCTTTAATGATGACATTGGGAGACAGAATATAACCTAAGGAAAGGCATTTTTTTGAATCACAGATAGCAGAACTAAGACAAGACAGTAAAAAGTATCTTTCAAAGGTGTGAAACTGGTTCTACAGAATCTGGTCTGGAGAGAGGGCCACCACAAAACATGTGGCCAGGAGTCAGTCAGAAACCCTGTCCAAACCTGCTCAATCTGAGGTGGTAATGGTGCCCTGAGCTCTGATTGTGTGAACAACCTCCATCATATTTAAAACTGGCTGAAGATATGAATGGAGAGGTAATTTTGGACTCGAGACTATATTATTTCTCATCCATTCAAGGGGAATTTGGCCTGACTGACATCTGCAGGAAAACAGTGGTTTTTATTTGGTTTCACTTTTAATTTAGAGTTATCAAAGCTTTTTTCCCTTCTGAAAAGCAAACTTTTTTTTCTGAGTAATGAATCCTCAGAGCTATTAGATATCTGTAGTAATCATGGTTTGCTTTTGGTAACAATTTGACCATTCACAACATAGACTATTACTACTTTTCCATTAAAATGCTGGAAATCCCAATATGTTATTTATAATTCTAATTCTTATAGGTTAAGGTACACAAAATGACTCTATGAATCTGTTAAAAAAAAGAGTGTATCAATCACATATCTAAAGGAATCTTTGTACTTGAAATCTACTGTGAGTAGACCATAGTCCTAAAGAATGCCAGTGATTTCTGCAGACCACTGTATCACTTCTAGTTTACTCTGCTGGTTCCACTTCAAATAACCTTTCAGTATGGCTGATCTTAAAACCAGATAACATTTTAAAAGAAAAACAATAGAAACAATAACAATTCCCAATTTCTAAATTTTCAGGTTCCACAAATTCTTTTTCTGGTCTCATATATTGACAGGAACAAAGATCTGCAAAAGGCAGCATAAACTGAGAAAACTTTTATCAAAAAAGATTTTTTAAGGTACACAAAAGAACAAAATTAAAAGCAAGGAGAACTTATTAGTTGTGCCTCTAGTAAATCATACAATTGCATAAATATGATCTATCCACCTTACCAGCAAAGTTGAAGATGCTATTTCCATATTCCTGTTTAATAACACCATCAGGACCCATTGGAGATCTTTTCCCTGTTTTTCAGTTTTCCAAACATTGAAAAAAGTCAGTTGTTTCTACTTGCAAGAACATCTGTTTAATTATCCAGCCATTATGGCAACATTGTTTTTAATTTGGTTTTATTCTTTTGTGCTGTAAGTTTAGGTCTAAGTACTTGCTGATATCAGTCTTAGTCCTTTTCTGACTTCTATTTTTGACATCCACATCGAATGCAATTAATAAAGCCCATCAACAGCCTGTGTAATTTTTCTGAAAAGCTATTTAATATTTTTGAGTTTATCTGGGCTTCCCTGCTGATTTACCTTCAGTTTCCAAATCCTAGTGACTACTAACAGCTTGCTTTATTATATGATTCCTTCTTGAGAAAGCATTTCATGGGTTTGTACTGAAATAATCTACTGGCTTTTCCCATTCATCCAGCTTTGCAATGATTTGTGAGATGAGACATAACAAAGATTGCTTCAGGGATACTACCTTTTCATCCTTCTGCTGGTGAGCATCTGTGAGAATAAAGCCCACGTGAGAACAGCTCACAAACCACAAGCTGTCACATGCCCTCTGTGATGTGTATCTGCTGCAGAGTGAATTGCAGCTTTCTCTGTTTCTTCCTTAAAAACTGTGCCAAAGAATGTGAAATTTTTTGTCCATATTTTTTTAATATACATGAGATGATTTCTCCTCCCCTTGATCTCAGCACAAGCTCTCCAGCATCACAGTTTTCTGCCTTCTCAGATTGCACCTTAAAGGCTCAGCTCCTTTCTTACTTCCCACATTGCCACACCAAGTCTTTCTTCTCTTGTCACAACATGTAGGCTGTGACACAGCAATAAGTTCCTGATAGCAGAGGCTCACCATTTTGCCACATTTTAGTTAGCGTTCTGCAGAGTGAAGAAGCTCCTTGCAACAGTGTTGCTCCAGTTAAATACAGATAAGGAGGAAACAACTAATACTTGAGGTGCTCCTGTGCTGAGACTTCACAGAACTGAAGTTCCACATAAGAAAGGTAAAAACCTAACAGGTCTGCCTGTCTCCTAATAGATTTTCTCAAAGACAGTGCTTTTATCAGCTCAGCTCAATATGCAAAGATCAGAGCAGGAACTCAGACTCACTTCCTGTTACATATACATATATATATATATGTACAAATACAGAATTCAAATTCCTTGTTATAAATGTGACCTGTTATTCAGTGCATGTACAAAATACACAAATATCAATGGATATTGATAGCAATGTCCATAAAAAATTCCACAGAGAAAATACATGGATTAGACTATTGGTTATGTTTTGTTCTAAAGTTCTCCCCAAGGTCCTTCCCACAACACGCTCAAAGAAATGGATCATTTTCCATTATCCTTCACTTATCTGACACATTTCACTACAGCTCTTCATAATTCAATCTTTAGGGATTCTCAAACATTTGATAAGATGCACAATTTTTCACCAGCTCTCCTTCAATTTTTTTTCTCTTGAATAGAACCATTACGAGCAGTGCTTGTCATTTGTTATTAATGGAATTCAGTGAAATGCAAAAGAACAGGATAACTTCCACCATGTTATCAACTTAAGAAATCTATATACCTGACAGGAGATACTAAATGTCTGGGAAAAAAAAAAAAATAGGAGGCGTTTTGGAGAAGAACTAATTTCACAATGATGCAGGTGCGTTTCTGGAAATATGAGCAAACTAGTCAATGTATGACACAATATCATACAGTATAATTTGCAGGTTTAGGGTCCTCAAAACCTTTAATTTTAGGCAAAAGATATTCAGATCTGTAGGATGCCATTAGACAAGTTTTGTTTTCTTGTTTGGTTTTCTGCTTTGCAGTCACTGGCATTTCTTTTGCATAGGTTTCCTCTAAATTCTGTGGGCTTATCTGCCTTTTAAATACAATCTTAACAGCTTCAGAGAAAGGCACAGGCTGTTTTCATTTGCAGTTTTGATGAAGGAGAAATGGGAGAAAAAGGCTCTGTATCATCATCATTATACTTGCTCCAAAGAGCCAGAAAATTCCCCTCTGGATATCTGAGACTTGGAAAGTGCAGTTCTTCCCAGTGGGGAAGCAGGAAACTTGGCAAGTCCCTGCACTAAACTGTCCTCAGTATCTGGCTCCTGTCTATTCTCACTGCTCAACTCCTCACCTTTTCTAAAATTGTCCTCATAGGGGAAAAAAGAATTACTCAAAAAGAAAATATTAAGCTCTCAATAGCTGGTATTATAAAAGCCCCAATGAACCACTATGGAGGGTTATTATTTATATTTTTATGCTTACTTTCTTATGAAACAACAGGAAATGTAGAAACAATGAAACATTAGCATAATATCGAAAGGGTTAAATCTACTATATTTGTGCCCAAGCTTATATATATATTTTTTTATTTTTTTAATGAACAAAAAGGTGCCTTATTTTTATATTCACAAGTTTACCAGGAAATAGGTAAATAGAGGACAAACTGTATGTTATACAAAAATACAAAGATGGCAGAAGCTCCTACTGAGATGTTAAGGAATACCCAAAGAGCAAAGTCTGGGGAAGTGCAGCCTTGCCATTACTTTTGACACAACTCTTGAAGCCATCTGTTTGTAGCCAAGTATATGAATACAGGAACAGCTTGGTGACATCCAGAACAAAGTCCTCAGGCTGGACTCAGCATAACAAGTGACTACAGGCAGGGTGCATATCTAGAAACACAACAAAGGCATATATTGGAGATGAGACTAGTTTGGTTTCTGAAGTATGCTTACTACTACTCCCAGTCCTTAGATTTTCTAATTAAGGCACCATAATATGCTTTGGATTAACTCACGTGTCTCTATAGAATTGCAGCCATACTAGGGATTTAAAAGCACATACAAGATGTGCAAGGCCTTCCTGTTACATAACACATACTACGAACTATCTGAAATAAATAAGTAAATCCCCTTCTCCTCTCCCTGTTTTATTTTTCCAGTTTTCTGGGATAGATTAGCTGCTTGAGCTTTTTAGTATTGGGTTGAATCCCAAGAAAAGGATTACTGTGTTATATTCATTATTTAGGAAGAAACTGGCAGAAAAGGCAGAAATTATACACTCCTTGGCCTGCTCTTGGGGTACTCAGAGTCACTCAGAGCATCTGACAGAGGTGTCCTTCAGGTCTTTTTTACCTGCTTTAAAATGCTGAATAAAACACAGGCTGGTCCTGACTGATGCAGGCCAGAACATCCTAAGCATATATTTCTGTAACACTCATGCACTCAGTCTAGCTCCCCCATGTGTACAGCACAGCAAAACTCAGACATGATAAATAGCAGTACTCAGGATCACGTCGAGATCCTCACAGACCCTCTGTGAAACAAGGGATTGTCATGCTCTTTTTTCAGTAAACAGGGTTCTTTTCAAACCTCATAGAAACACACTTTCTTGTTCACATACTGAAGACTTTCAGCCTGAACCGTAGTTTAAATAGCTTTTTTCCCCCCCTATTTTAAGATGAGTATTTCCGTGTGACTGATTTAAGCAGGATTTTCCTGTCCTTCCTCTTTAATGAAAGTATGTAAGCTGTTATACCTCACTGTTCATACAGATTTCTCTTCTCTATTCATTTTTATCCTTGCTATGGGAATGCCACCTGTTCTTCTTCCAGCAGCTGTCTCTTTTTCCAAACCTGCTCACAAGGATACAGCACATCAGGGTGCAGTATACATGCCATAAGTATGGTTTGAATTACATATCAAAACTCTCACGAGAGAATCATTTGTCAGGAAAACCCTTGTCAGCTCTCACAACTAAACCTGCCCTCTCTTGCTGACTGTCAAGAGGACCACAGATGTCCACAGTTCTAAAAAGTCTAGTGGTACAAAGATAGATCCAGCTCTGTTGACCAGTGGCAGTACTCACTCATTTCTGGACTTATACAACTTACCACAAACCAAATGGGGTAAAAGAGTATAACAAAGTCTTCTTTATGTAATTATGGGGAAGCTCAGCACATGTATCTTTGTGTGTTTTCCATCATAAGCTAGCCAAATGCTTGAATAAAAATGTTGACTTCAGATACCGTATCAGGTTCATTGACAATGAGTTACTTCATCTAGTGGTATTGACTTATCTTGTGGTCACTACTTGAATTTACAGAAGATTTTGCCATGTAAAATCCAAAAACCAATACAGAAGTGCATCTTATTGCCCAGAGCCCAACAGGATGCCAAAGGTGATCCTGCAGGGCTGCATCACCAAGCCTCTATCTCTGTTTGCACCCATATGGTGCACCACAGAGGGGCAACTTTTTGACTGTGCAGGTGACCATGCACTGGAACAGATTTCCCAGAGAGGTGGTGAAGTCTCCCTCACTGGAGACGTTGAAGAACCATCTGGATGCACTCCTGTTCTGTGAGCTCTAGGATGACCCTGCTTGAGCAGGGAGGTTGAAGCAGATGCCAAACTGTGGGTCCCTTCCAACCTGACCCATTCTGTGTTTTGGTGTCTGGTAGAGCTGATGGTGTCCATATAGCAACAGGTGCTTGTATCCACAGGCTGCGTGGGTGTGGCCATTTAGCACTTATGGAGTTCTGAAGTCAATCCTGGTAGAACTTAGGTATTATTGGTTGTAAGCCTTCAGTCATGTCATCTGTCCTGCATGTGCACTCAGACCTGCTAACACTGCATTTCCTTATGAAGCAAACTGGGCTCAACAGAAGAAAAGAGAACAAAACCCACCAAATTATACTTTCCAAGTTTTCAAAGAGCTTTTCTCATGTGAATAGAAGTGGAGTGTGTGGGCAGGAGCCCCCCACCTACTTTTACTGCAGTGGGGAGGTAAGCAGGACAGCAGCCATCCCCCACACCCAGGGCTTCAGCTGTGTGGGTTTGGGGCCAACATCCAAACCACACAGCTGGTGGACTTACAGGAAGCTGTAACGAGGAAAGCAAGTGTCAGCCCCAGAAGAGGATGCCCCTCTGCAACTTTCTTGGGCAGCAGTTGTAGTTGTAAGTGAGGGTTTTCTCACACTCGGATCCTTCCTGAGCTGCGGTGCAGCAGCATCTCAGCTGGGGTGCAAGGTGTCCATCTAAACTCAGTCCTTGACCTATGGAGCAGCCTCCCAGCCTAGCCACAGGCCTCCCTTGTCACTGCAACATGGGCTCTCAGCTGAGCCTGGCAGCCATCCCCAGGCCTGCACGATTGTGCTTGGCTTCCCACTCCCCTCCCTTTGCAGGACAGTCTGCCCTGCTGCCCCCAGACAGCAGTCCACAGCACAAAGGTACAAAAGAGCATGGGAGAAGAGATGGGAAATTGCAGAAGCTTTATATATATTATCACGTATTTAAAACAAAAAATTAAAAGTATCTGATACATTGAATGTTTTGGTGCTGGCCAAAAATGAATGAGACAACTTCCATTAGTCTGCTAATAAATGCTGCACACTGTTATTTATGAGGCCAAAGGGACCACATTTTTTACACATAGCCCTTGGGTGATAAAATCACCAGTCAATATGCATGCATAATTCTTGTGAACATCATTGTAACCCCATATGTTCTCAGGTCTTAAAGGCACCACGTGAATAAGCCCTGGGAGGGCTTGGCTGGTCAGAACCAATTATGACCGAGAAGGTCGTAAATCGACACACAAACACAGGTCTATTAAAAAGCTATTAGATCATCTACATCAGCCATTCAGCTGTTCTGAAATTGGACTTGGGCAAACACGTGTGGTCTGATGCCCAAACAGTCGTCATTCATCTGTCCTTTTCCCACAGAGAGATCCTGACCTGCTCCAGAGGCTCTCCAGTGACAGGGCTCTGTTGCACAACATACAGTGTACATATAGAGTTTGTATGCAGCCTCTCTCCAAGCTGTTTGCAATTGCTCATCCCTCACAACCTTAATCTGAACCTAGAACCTGCATATTTCTTCTTCTTGATACAGGAAATATTTTCAGGTGACATTTGATGCAAGCTGCCATAATCAAACTTTAACTTCCATATGGACAGAGATAGCAATGGTACAACACACCTGGGTTTATAGTTTCTCACTAAGGTATTTTGTAACAGTTCACCCTCCCAGCACTAGACAGAAGAGTGGAGGCAGACCTCCAGGCTAATGAGGTGCAAACTTGTCACCTAAATATGAAGTTAAGAGTCCAGAGACCTTCCTTGCACCCTTGGCAGAAGGTTAAGTGGAACAGAGAAAGGCAGTACTGGTAACATGGGTAAAGCAGCAAATTTGGAAGTGTTGTGCTCGTGCTGCCAGCACTGCAATCACAACTTGATGTCCAAACACTGGACTGGTGCTGCTGCTCTGTGTTGTATCGCCTCATTAAATGCTGATCTGAACTCTGCCATCCTTTCTGCTGCAAGTCCTTTTGTGAGGACTTTGCTCAGTTCTCAATCATACTGACAGGGTAAAAGTGCCTTCCATTCTCTATAAATTTTTGTACGTACTGGGTGACTTCCTCTTGCTTTTTATATTTTAATTGCTTTGTCAAAAAGAGTAATTCAGGGCCTTTTAGAAAATTCCCAGGGTGGTTTCACCACAGTTCCACACATGACCTCTTCTCCTCTCAGAGAACTGCAAGAGTGACTTTTATCCTTACAGCACCAAAACACTTGTATGCTTCACCTCCTTCTTTCTTGTCTCTGGATGATTGCATGGCCTTGCTTGTGTTCTATTTGTCCAAGGAGGAAAAGAAAAGGTCTGTGTCTCAATCTGTATATCTCAACATTTTACAAGTACTGAAACTCGAAGCCAAGTACGTTTTTAAAATAATATATTTCTGGAAAGGTGAACAAGAGTCAGCTAGTGCACTGATCCTTTTCCTTCAGTTTCAGGGATTTGAATTCAAATTATTCATTCTGTCACCTTGTCTGGATTAATGAGGCTGAATAGAGAAAACTTTAAGAGAGATTATTAACTTTTTACTGAGAGTGGATGATGTTCATGGTCCCACACTAGACCTTGCTTTCTGCATTAATGATAGTGATCTATCTCTGGTCTTTCATTATTTAAAATTAGTTTGCCATCTAAATGCATGGTAATGAATTTGAATGAAAGACTTGACTTTGTAAGACAGCATGTACAACTAGCACTGGTTTAAAAAAATAAATGCAACTTCATGACAGAATAATTTTTAAGGATTTTGTTCTAGTCATTTGTATTGTAGAACAGCAGCTGATTCCGTGTAGGATCCTTGTTTCAGTACATGTTTTTAATTGTACAAGTGCTTTTTAGCTTGATATAAATAGCAGGCTATTAGGAAAGTTTGCAAAAAATATAGTTGTGTCTACCATTATGGACCCCATCAAAATGCTTTTCAAGTTTCAGTCTACTCTTTTTTTTCCCAAGTCTGAGTAGCAGACCATAGCTAATATCTACAATTTCTTGAAAGTAGCTTTTGGGTTTATCCTTTGCTTCTGGTGCCATCCAACAAATTCTTCTCCTTATAAAGTTCACTTGCAATGCAACATGTATTTGTGTTGCTGTCCTAGGGTGACTTTATGATGCTTGTATCCCCAGTAGTCTGTTCTGTTTATTCTGGATATTGAGTTTTGCACCTTTAAAACTAGATCTGACAGTGAAGGGGGGCAGAAAAAGGAAATGCAGTAGAAATTTTTTTGCAGCTGCATTCAAAAACATTGAGTTAAGAGCTTCAGGTCTCTCTCTCTCAGTGCATGTTGTCTGTAGCACAGACAAAGTTGGAGAGAACTCTTTCACTTTTAGTTAGTGTTTTTAGCTAGCTGAGGCAGAGAAGTTCCCGGACTGCAGCTTTTTTTCTTCCTGGAACTGATCAGCCTACTCTGGATTGAAAACCCAGAAGAACACCAGGAGCTCACACCTGTGGCCCACTGGGGCAGGGATGTGGCATTTTCCAGCAGGAGGGACTGATAAGAGACTGAGTGAGCTGAGCTACACCCCACGACAAGGGCTTTCTGAATTTGCCATCTCTTCAGAACAGAGAGACGTTCAATGGTTTAACATTATTAATTTTTTCATGTTTGTGAGTACTTTGCTTGTTAAATAAATAGGTTTTTTCCACTTTTCTTGAAGGAGATTTATGTCTCCCAAACCGATGTGGGTAGAGGCTGCTTGAATTTGCTTTCTAGAGGGACCCCATTCAGAGGTTTCCTCCCAAATCTGTCCCATACCAGGACAGTTGCTAAGACTGCTAAATTTGCCTTCACAGGGGGCTGGGGAGAAAGGAGATAAAA
Source organism: Buphagus erythrorhynchus (assembly GCA_013400855.1). Lineage (NCBI taxonomy): Eukaryota > Metazoa > Chordata > Aves > Passeriformes > Sturnidae > Buphagus > Buphagus erythrorhynchus. The sequence goes on along the minus strand of VZTT01008617.1, from coordinate 9,846 downwards.
CCTTGACCTCTGCCTGCAATATGATCTTGTCTTTCCAGATTAGACCATAAAACTAGACTTCACATACTGGTTTTCACTAACCAGACTTGAAGGCTGCTAGCATGCTCCCTCTCTCAAAACAAATGCAAAATGGCTGATCAAGGCTCCTTTGGGTTTCCTCATAACATGTTCCAAAACTAGAAGGTGCCCAGCAAAGTTAATTATGCAAAGGACTGAAGCCACAGAGATAGTTCATGTGTCCATGTAAGTTAGCAACTGCTCAACAACACGACAGGAAAGAGTTCTGTCTCTAACAAATATGCCACACCTATACCAAATAACAGTGTAGAAAATACCTCAGTGCATTTGCCTGATACAGAATCACAGAGCATCTTCCCTTGCCTAAATAAATAACCTTAGCACTTGCATTTTGGTTAAGCATTTTCACGGGTCTCGTCTCTTGCACATTCAGAGTAACTATAGAAAGTTTATACAAGCTTGAGCCTGGAGCAGTGGAACTAGAGTTTTCCTTCCTTAGCTTTAGAGAGTCTTTGCTCCTGCCCTTCTACCTTTCAAGCAGGTGTGAAACAGTGTGCAGGAGCTTATTTCAGAAGCCTGGAGTACTTCATGTGAGCCTCTGTTGACTCAAAAGTGGTTTTACAAGATTGACAAGGAACTTTTCAGTTCAGTGTAGCTGCACCTTTGAAGGGTTTAGCCCTAAGTGTCTAAAATAATACTTCGTTTCCTGAATGGCAATGTTCTCAATGAGGGGAAATTACCCCTTCTTGTGAATAAAAACCAGACTTCATTTCTGTCATTTACTCTCTATCCTTTAGCATCTCTAATTGTGTACTCTTCCAGCACCACTGCAACAATTTCTAAAATCCCCTCTGGCTTTCCCCTAGACTTGGAATTTTCAAATTTAAAAATTCCTTTTGATCCTATATTCCAGTCTGGGACAAGTGAACAACTATCAGTGAGTAAACATGGTGTTAGGAGCCAGTCTGCCAGTCCATAGCTTCCCTGCTGTTTCCTACAGGTTCCTGCCAGTCTCTGATATCACCTTATCATCATTGTGATAGATTGAAGCATTATCTCGGTTGGTGAGAGCATGGTACTGTTAATGCCAAGGTCACACATTCGATCCCCCTTAGGGCCATTCACTTAAAGAATTGGACTTTATGATCCTTGTGGGTCCCTTCCAGCTCAGAATATTCTGTGATCCTGTGTTATTCCCTGTAGCTTTCCCACCTGTGATCTAATTTCAAGTTGTTTGGACAGAATATTATCAAACAGAAAATTGAGGGACCCTTGATCCTCATCAGGAAAACATGAATATTTCATTTATTCTCCTCAGTATACCCTTTTCACTTTACTGAAAGTCCATTAGAAACTCATGTGAAGATTCACACATCTCTGCTCCAAGTGCTGCCCAGCCCAGCCACATCTTAATGATTCCTTTTCTCTTACCACACTGAAGAAATTAATGCCTTCAAAAACAGTTCATTTAGTTGCCCCAATATATTTTTGTATTTTACTTTCTTCCCTGCCTTCCCCCCCCACCTTTAATTGACTGGCTTGTGTTCTTGACAGCTAAAGAACAGTTCAGTTCTGCTAAGGAAGACCCCTCCTCAAACCCAAACCCTTTGACCCTTAAGGCATTTTTGTGAAAGCAGCTTCCATAAAAACAATTTGTTGTTGATCTGAGTCCAAGAAATAAACACTGTGTTTCATATATGCATATTCTGAGCTATACTTTAAATGTCACATAATTTTAACTTTGTATATAACCAGAATTTTTCTTCCTGCAGCTTATACTTTTGCATTATGCATTTATGTAAAATGCATTTAGCCAGGAGTAATCCTTTGAAATTCTCATCTTTATTCCACAGGGGAAAATTATGGACTGGCTTCTACTTACACAAATCTAGAAACAGTCATCTGAGCTACTTTATAATTTAACTCCTTAATTTGAATCTAAACTTTACTCCACTTTCTGCCTTTGCTTTGAGTTTGATTGATAGGTTTAAAATCATCCTGTAACTTTGTCTTTGATTAATATTTTTATTGAATGTATTTCCATTTTGTCTTTTCATAATTGTTTCTGATTAAACTATCTGTGTTAATTTTAATTCTGGTTACTTTTTACAAGATGCTACAGAATGATTTTTTTCCCCAGCCTCATTCTGTTCAACTTCAATTCCATAAACACTCAACAGTTGCATTTGCTGCAACAGTTTCTCATTTATGATGACACATTTTCCTCTACAGGAAAGATTTCCCTGAATTTAATATTTACTCCATCTTTGTAAATCTTGCAGTGTGTACTTTCACACTACTATTCCATTTGCATACTTGTAATCTACCTTCCAAATTCATGAAATGTTTGGTAAATAATCTCATAATATATTTAAATTCTTACTCTTTGCAAACATGGCAAAACAAAACGAAAGTTTCATATTTGTATACACCAGTAAAATATATATTGTTGTATCTGATACTTCACAAAGGGATTCTCTAACTTTTCTGTGCAGCCAAGTTTCAGCAACTTCATATGTTTTGTGGAAGCATGTTAAAAAAGTAGCCATGAAGCTATCTCCCACGAGGACTTTTGCAAAAGCCGCCCCAGGTATTCAAGTCAAACCTGAGGGGAGCAAGGAC
>VZTT01008616.1:314-13263 GCA_013400855.1 Buphagus erythrorhynchus | reverse complement strand
AGAGAGAGAGAGAGAGAGCTAGAACATTCTTTCCTCTACCATCTGTTTTTGTAGAGGACAGTGTCTGGCCACTCAGTCTCCACAGTGAAATCTCCTTCCTTCTACTGGGGAGAAAGGAAGTTGTTGGGGATGAAGGGTCAGGCTGTAAGAAGCAAGGAGGACTCACACTGGCAGTGGCCAGTAATGCTCACTGCCTCAGGAAAATATCAAATCGTAGTGCTCACAGTCATAGCTCCCATAGGAAATTTCCTTTCCTGCATTTACAGAGCAGTTTAAAATAAGCCACATCCCTGAAGCGTATTTGCCTCAGCAGTAAGAGAGCACTTAGTCTAGGTTTGTAGTTGAGTTTGCATGTGTCAGAAAGGGATCTGAGATCATCACATGTGATTGGAAGGGAAGTATTCAGCCCATCAAGGTATTTCTTGTTTTAGGCTTCTCAAATGGCACTTAAATTCCATAAGCAAAAGTTGCATTTCTCACTGTAACATACCAGCCTAGCCTTTAAAGCTCATACCAGAATACCTACACTCAATGTCTGTGCTCAAATCCACCATAACTACCTCATCCTATTCCTTTCTTTTTTCCTGCTGCATGAGCTGTGTGACTAAAACAGACACTTCCCTTAATTACAGCGAGCTTTTGCTCATTTTTGCATAGTGCTTTCTCATTTTTTCAAAGGATCCACCCTCTCTAACTCTCTGACCACCCATCCAACAAGCCTGTGCTTGACAGACAAGATGAGCAGGAGAGTTGGAGACCACTCCCAGCTCTTCATATTCTTGTTCCAGAAGAGCTCACTCATGGGGAGTGTAAAATCTCCACCATGACACTGCTGGGCAGATATTTCTTGTGGTCATTCATTGCATGCCTTCTCATGGAGGAAAACAAAATCAGCTGAGCAGGAATGCCATGCTCTTACCCCATCTAGATTAATTTTTCTGTAGGAGACAACTCACAGGCAGTTTGATGGGCAGAGTAGCAAGCCAGAGGGAGTCTGGACCTTTTCTCCTCCTGCTGGCATCTTCAGGGATGCTGTCTGGAACTGCCCCTCGGTAGAAAGAGACCTTTGCAAAGAGAAAGCATGCAGTGAGGCTCTGATTCAAGCACAGTGGCCCAGCCTATTGGCATCATGTCTTTTCCATTTGGGAAAGAATGAATGCAGCATTCTCATCTATCCTCAGCCCACAAATATGGCCTCTCAATTATGTGTAACTGGGAGGAGCACCGAGGTTCTGCCATAAAGGCTGGACTTTCTGTCAGCACCCTAAAAATAAATGGCAGGAATGTAAGTCAGTTAAGTGATGAGTGATCCTTCAAGATTACACTTCTTGATTATTCAGAGTTTAGTCAGTGAAATGCAAAGCCAGAGAAAGAGGGTAGGAAAAGAGTCAGGCCCAGCACTCAGAAATTATTATGACAAGTATTGTAAAAGCAATGATGAAGGAGGAAACAAGAAGTCAGTGTAACTGGTTGTTCACCTGGCCTTTTACAGCTTGGCCTTTTCTGTCCACAAGGGAGGTCACATAGATTTCCTTCATGTTCTTCAAGTGGGAGTAAAAAATAAATGAGAGACGTCCATCCACGCAGTCAGGGCGATCTGTGCAGAGAAGCAGGAAGCATTCAACTTGTGGAGAAAAGTGTGCAGAAGCAGATCAGTCATAAAAATAAACCCGCCTGGCTATTGCCCTCTGCAGGTTTACAAGAGCATGAGAAGAAATGAAAGTCTTCAAACAGCACTTTCATAAAGAAAGACAGAAGAGTTGTGTGACCAGAGAATGTGACAAGTTCAATGTCCAGGGGTTGGCTGCTGTGAGTAGTGGGCGAGCTGGAGACAGAGAGGAATGCCATGGAGGAGTACAACCCACAGCAGAAACACATCTAGGGCCAGAGCAGGATGAGAGGTAGGCAGGAAGGAGCAGAACAAGCCCAGTACTGCCATACCCATATCAATGCTGATGCCTCGCTCAAAAGCTGCAAAAAATTGCTCTCCCTCAAACATCTCCACCATGTCAGATGGCTCAGGTCCTCGATAGCGGTCCTGCAACTTCTTCAGCACTGGGTCAACCTGAGAAGGACGACAGTGTTTGGTCTGAAGCACATCTGTCCCCTGACCCATGTTTCTATAACCCATGATGTTCCTCTCACCTTCAACAGGGAAGACTATTTGACATTAAAAGGATGTAAACAAATTAAAAAACACCCTTTAAAAAAGCATTTTCAGCAGTGTCTCTATCTTTTTAACAGGTCTTTTTAACTTCAAAAATGAGGGATTTACTTGCTGCCATATCCCACTTACTATTCAAATACATTTTCTCTGCTAAAAGACACATGTTGCAATAGCACACAGCTGAGAACACCAGAAAGCTCATTTTGACTTTATAGCATGTGAACACAGTGGCAGTGCAAGAGTCAGGTTAGACTCTTCTTTCTATTTGTAAACGGTAAACCTCTCTCACTCATGACCATTCCCAGCAGGATTACAGACACACCCAGACAACAATCTCACTCTGAGTGTCATTGCTGCCTCATCAGGAGATAGTTTTAGCTCAGAGCCCAATATAAAAAGTCCGTGCAGATGTTTGTGTTCACAGGTCACTTCAATACAGGAGCACAGGTAAAGAGAAGGAGCAACCAGAGCAGAGAATTATGCAGACCAGGATATGCAGCCCAGCAGTGGTCTGATAAAATAGCCCTCACCTCACCAAGCTGCACTGCCTCTCCACAGCTGCATACTCATAACCACACTAACCTGAAACAACACTGCTGAGGGCTGATACCCCTAGGAAGAGGCAGCAGAAGAGAATGTGTGAACACTTCTCATCTCCTTCTTGACAAAGTCAGCCAGATTAGCTCACACTCATAGCATAAACTAACTTGATGTTGCACTGAAGCAGATTAAGGAGTGCTCATATGTTCTATTCCAGTGCTTGAACTGAGAATGGCAAGGAACATAAGGAAAAGTACCATTTCTAACCACTCCAGCCGAAAACAAACCAGGGCTGCTGCCCACACCACTAGCCCATGTCAGACAAGTGACATGTAAACTTTGACTTAAATTTAAGCCAACATGTTTTGCCTCATGTTTGCTGGATGATAATAGCATATACATGGCCAGTAACTGTGGTTCAGCTGGTTTTAGCAGCCCAGTCCTCAGGGTTTGCAGGGGAAGAAATCAATGCATGGCATTTACCACTGCATAGAATGAGGTTTTTTCTTCCCCCAGCTTCCTGTGAGTCCCTATCACACCACCAACAGACTGGTGACAGCACAACCCAGCCATGACTCTGGGGCAGCGAACAGGACCATTCGGTGCACTGCTGCCTTTACATCCTACAAAGGGAAGTCTGGGAAGCTCAGGAGCAAGGCAGTGCAACCCAGATCAGACCTTGTGCTTGGGGACACACTGTAGCAGGACTTGCTCGGGATCCTTCTTCCTCTGCAGTGCAATGAAGTTCACCTGGTACAGACGCAGCCGCTCATAGACCTTCTTGGCAATGCCTCCAATGTAGGTCTTGGTGGTGTACCACAGCCAGTACCTGGAGACAAGGAATTAAAAAAAAAGAAGGGACCCTGCCCAGAGAAAGGTGCCAGTGTCACACCCACACAATTGGAAAGAATGACAGGTAGAGACAAAGTGCTATGCTGGGCCTGACTTGCAAAAGGAAAAGGGAATAGATAAAGAGTTAATGTCATGGCCTTTGGTCAGAGTGGGAAAAGCAAGGCAGAGGAACATCCCATCTTTTCCTCAGGACAATTCCTACACTTACCAGGAGAAGTGAGTGACTTCAAACACTGCATAAAGATGGGTGAATTCCAGCACCACCTCACTGGTAATGTCATTCCAGGTTTGGCCCTCCAGGTCACCATGGAGAATATGCAGCCTTGACTGATCCAAATTTAGCCCTAAAGACATCAATGATCAAGAGATGCTATATGCAGCAGAAGTCTTTATTCATGGCTTTACAAAACCAGCCACAGGTTTGGGTGATTTACTTTTTAAAGCCACCAAATAAGGGTTCATGGCCTTCTCTTTGGCATCCAGGACTGAACTTTGGTCAAAGAAGAGCAGCAATAAAGAGACCAGGCTACCCCGTTGCTTTTGGGATATTCTGGCAAAATATGCAGAGTTAAAATGATAGTGTGCTTATTCTCACCAACAGACTCATTAGACAATTCTCATCTCTAAAATCTAGGGTTATTAATTAAGTTCTATCTCTTTCTAATGTACATCTCACAGATTTTTCAATCCTGATACACTTCAGGCATACAAATATCAGATAGTGTTATTATAAAAGCCATATATTTCTTCACCAGAAAACCAGGAGAGGTCAAAGAAAATAAGATTAAGGAGGCCCAGGGTACTCAGCAAACAGAGGAATCCTTGGCATGACTGAGGCTGTTTTTAGCAGTTTTTAGAGTGGGATGTGGCTTAGCATACAATCATACATTTTTAAATGCAGTGGCTCAGCACCTGATTCACATGCAAGGAAAAGAGAAGGCAGACCCTTGGAGGCAGCATGTTCATTTCCTGCTTCAAGCTATTCCCAGTCATGAATCAAAGCCCTTCTACAATGCATCTCCTCAGTGGGCAGGAGTGTCTCTCCAATCCACCATAGTAAAACCAGCAGTTTAAATACACATGTGGTTTGGCAGAGAAATACTTTTGCCAAGACCATTCTCCCAGCATGTCTGGTCTGTGAACCCCAGCCCTGATCTGATGGACCTGAACTACCTTCAGCTTCCACTGCTCTGCACCACCACACAGTCAGCAGACACACCTTGCTGTTCCTGCAGGAAAAGCAGCAAGCTTTATTAACAATAGGAGAGGCAAACAAAATTCTCTCATGCCATTTGTGGTTTTCCAAATATGGCATTTCCCTTCATCAGTTTTGGGAAGCTGACCTGTGACCCCAGGTGGAAGAGGCAGCTGAATTCTCACTGGCTTGAGAAAATCCACTGTGGAATCCTGGGAGAGGTAGAGCAGGGGACTGGCTCTGCACCCTGCACTGGCTGTGATTTCCTGTATCTCTTCTGCAGAGACTGGCAGCACCTGGATGTGGCAGACAGCACAGTGAGCAAAGCAGTCAGGCACCAAATTCCCACACTGCTCACTCAGTTCCTCCAGCACCCAGCAGGCAAATGCTGCCCTTGCTGCAGGGCCCATTGAGAAATAAAGCACAGTGAACTTTGGCTAAGTCTGGCAACCTATCATGCCGGGATGGACTTAAAGTTTTACAAGAGCATCTAGCAGCTCTACAGAACAATTAATTTTAGTGGGGTGACTTTATAATTAGAGCCACATTAGATTCCCCCACCACCTCCAATTCTCACTGAGCTGTTTTGCTAGGGTCAGTTTTGCAAGGGAAAAAGAGGCAAAATCTTTTTGTGTTCCCTTCATAGCAGCTATCTGCTGATCTGCTGGAGATCCTTTTCCCACGCAGGGCAGCACGGAGCACGGCCCATGTTGCAGGCAGGGGAGTTAAAAGAGAAGGTGATCTGAGATGGGCCAGCCCATGAAGCAACCACATCTAGACATGAATTACCCTAAGGCAGACATCTCTGTTTGGTTCTGTACTGAACACGAGAAAACAGCTGCACCAGAGCTCACCAAAAAGCAAGCATACCTGCAGCTTGACACTACGAGGGTCTTTGGTGACTCCAGGAGGAAAGATCACTTTGATGTTTGGATCCACACTGGAAAAGAGCAATGTCCCCTCTGCTGGCACTTTGCATTCATTTTGCACAAGTCGAGACACAACAAGGAACCAAGAGAAGTGAAGGACACAACAGTGGGCCACACACTTCTGTAACAGAGGACAAAGAAGAAAACATATAGGCATATAACTTAATACAATAAAGGCAGAAAAATGAGTACAAAGCAAGCAGAAGAAAGTACTAGATCAGGGATGAAGCATGGCAAGCTGAAACTCATCAACTTCAGGAGACACACCTCCATGAGAGAGGAAACCTGGAGCTGAAATCCATTACATTTTATAGCAGCTGGTCAAAACACAGCTCATGACATGTTTCAAATAGGTTCACTGTTGGCTGGGCAACCAAAGAGGGGAGCAGGAACAAAGTTGTGTCACTGGTAATTTCAATCTGCTCACCTTTGATTTTCTCTTCTGCTTCACTCTCGTTTTCAGATCACTCCAGCTCTGCTCACTGAAGGTCCGAACTACCACCTCATGCTGCTGAGGGGTTTGAGGTGAGATATATGGCATCCAGATCTGCACCTCCTGGCAAAAAAGCATTCCCATGAGACACCAATTGAAAGGATAAAACCAAGCCCAGCTCTGCTCTGTGTCTTCCTATGTAGACAAGAAGAGGGAGGGCAAAGCATGGCCTGTATGCAGGGAATCAAAGAACCTGTTCTGCCCTGCAGTCTCTGGGGAGGTGACAGGAAATGTCAGGTCTGCTTTGGACTCTGATGGCAAAGTTCAGCAGCTTCTGAGCAAAAAGGGCAAAGCAACTTTTGCAGTGAGCTGCTGTCAGCCGTGATGGGGCTGGCAGGTGGTGTGACTACTCCCCAGCTTGAATGCAAACCACACAATCAGACTTTTAGAGAAGGATGTGAACCACTCTCCTTTCAGGCTAAGGCCAGATGCTGGACTTAACCTCTGGTAGAGTAAGGGGCTTGTGAGTGAGAAAGGTTATAGCTCAGCTCAATCAGGAGCAGTGGGGAAGGCAAAGGTGCCAGGCCAGCACAGCATCAGAGAAGCTGGCTGTGTCCTTCCTGATTCTCTGCAGCAAGGCTTCCTTGAGAGGTGGTCCTGCAGCTACTTAAAAGCACCAGGGATGGGGATAACTCTCTCCCAGGTCCCAAAAGGCGCTCTGAGAAGGCTCTGCTGAGCTACTGCAAAGCAGATTCATCAGGAGGTGACCGGGATGTATCCTCACCTGCTGGAATTGGACCCCATGAGGTTGCAGCTCCAGGACTCTACTCAGCAGGACATCGTGGTGTCTCAGCTTTACCCACTGAGGATCTGGTGTGAGGGATCGGAAGTGGATCCGCAGAGGATCAGAGGCAGCCCCCGGCGGAAAGTAGAAATGGATGCCACAGGCCAGGACCACTCTGCAGCCTTCAGAGGTGACAATAAAGCTTCCAGAGAAAATGCATGAATTTATGACAGTGTGCACTGACTTCAACCCTCCAAAAATCAACAGAAGAATCTCATACTTGTGTTTGACTGGCCCACTGAGGCTATAGGCTCCTATACATTCCTGCAATACCCACCATGCACCTTGTCTGGGACCTTTTTACACCACAGTAATATAAGTTCTTAATAACAGAGGCTTACCTGCCCTCTCCTGATGCAAGGAAGAGTCTTTTTAGCCTTCTGGTACTGGATTTATCTGTGGCAATAAGATTTGGGTAGGAGAAGGAGATAGATAGAGGTTACTTAAACCAAGGTAGACAAGAAAGGCTGAACAGTTTTGGCTTAATCCTAATCTGACAGAAGTTGCAAATGGAATCCTGTCACACTGCAGTGGGCTCCAGAATACACTGCAGCAAGAGGATAGCATGAAGCCTTGAGGTCCCAAGACGTACTGGAAATGCTGGCTGTCCCCCAGGGAAACTCAGAATCAGATGGAATTAGAAAATATTTCAGTTTAACCCTGCAGCTCTCAGGGCCATGTTTGATTGCCTGGGGCCACCCCTGGGAACCAGTGCTTGCTCTTGTGAACATCAGCACCACTGGGAAACCCTGCTCAGATTCCTGCCCATTTCATCAACTCCCTCTTGGACAAAGAGCTGCTCCTCTGCAGCCTGTGAACCTCAGGAAAGCAGGAGGTAACTGCACAGCAGAATGACCACCCCTTGCTGCTCTCTGAGGTTCTATCATGAGTCACCACAGCCTAAGGGCCAGGCAGCAAGTCCAGGAACTGGTGCTGACCTCCGCTAAAAAGGCTGGACACCTTTAGGGACCTCTCCTCATCTGTTTCCCTGAGTCCCATTTTCACTTCCACTGTGAAGTTTTTTCCTACTGAGAAAGCCCAATTATAGGGACCACTGAGCCCTTCAGACTGGGATAGGCCTCATAAAAACATAACTAGTACTGTCTGTATCCTTTCAACTTAATAATTATTCCAGAGAAATGAATGCTGATCTGATGCCCCCCTGCTTGTCTTCTCTAATCCAAACCCATCTACACCATGCTGGGCTGAGTGAGGGAACAGCTGGGCAGAACACACAGCCGCAGAAGCCTTGCAATTACCAGCCTGCAGGGATGGCTCAGTCTCTCCCAAGGGATTGCCTCGGATGTGCACGAATGGCAAGGTCTGGATCTCAGCAGGGATGGCACTGAGGCAGTTGTTCTGCAGATCAAGTCTGGACAAGTTGGGCAGGCTGGCAAGTGAGGCAGGGACTGTCACCAGGAGATTGCTGTGGAGATGCAGCCGACGCAGGGACTTCAAATTGGCTGCAGGTTGGAACAAGAAGTGGCCCCCCATCCGTGCTGTTAATTGCATTGCACATCAGTTCCAACCCTCCCTCTCTCCTCAGCCCATGTAAACACACACATAATGAGGGAAAAGCACAAAAGATTAGCATCCCTTTAGCTCACAAAATAAAGGAGTGCAAGGAATTAGCTGAGAGGTAATGCAATCTCCTCTGTCCTCTGCTTTTCAGCTACAAGTAACACTTCTGTAACAGCATCAAAAACAACCTCGGTCACAAAGTAATACAGGACCCAGGAAGCTGAGCAGCAGAAGTCAGAGTCCTGTTCAGTGGACTGGTCCACAGTGGCAGTGTGATTTCAAGCCCAGATTTGCATCCCATCAAACCTCAGCTCTTCTGTTACCAGTCCCAGGTGCTACCCAAAACCAGCCAGGCCAGATCAGTTCCTGTAAATTGTATTGAAATCTCAGCAGTGTTCGCTGATTCACAGAAACACATAGTGTGGTCCAGAGAGCTGTTCATGCTCAAAGGCACTGACTGAACCAAACATGATCCTTCTAGATACCCCTTCCATTTGGCTCCAGTATACCATGGTTTATGCTAACAACTCTGGGGATAGAGACCAAGGGTCTCAGAGGTTGTACCAAATGCTTGGCAAGCCCATGTCCTTCTCTTCCTCAATAAAATACATACCTAGGGAGTCTGGGATGCTCAGTAAGCGATTCCCAGAGAGATCCAGCTCTGTGCAGTTGTGCAGATTCCCAATTTGTTCAGGGAGCAATTCCAAAGCATTTTCTGAGAGATCCAGATCCTGCAGCATTGACAGCTCCCCAATGCTCTGAGGTAAGTCTTTGAGCTGATTTTTCATCGCAGAGAAGAAAGTCAGTTTGCTCAGATGGCCAAAGTCCTCAGGAAGTGTCACCAGACTGTTGTGGCTCACCAGGAGCACACGGAGGCTGGGGAGGTGAAGAATACAGCTTGGCAAGGTGGAGAGTCTATTGAAGCTGAGATCCAGGTGGGTGAGACAGCTGAGGTTCCCAAAGTCTGGTGGCAGGCTTGTCAGGGAGCCATGCTGATAGGAACCAAACTCATCCCGAGCATGGCCACCTGGGTGAAGGGAAGTGAGGGAAGAGGTCAGTATGCCACCAGGAGAGCTCACCAGCCTCATGTGAGACTTGACACTGAGATTCACGAGACTGGGAGTTACTCATCACAATGAGCAGCACTAATCACAAAGTACTCAAAGAACTGAGTTTTCTGCTCCATGCCTCAGTTTCCTGATCGGTGAAAGGGATGTAACAGTGAAGAGCTGTTATGAAATCAGGAGATGCCAAAGTGAACCAGTACAGCTCTGCTAAACACATCTAGAGTCAAAGTTCAGAATGAGCCAGGCCACCCCAGACATTTACCACACTTCAGCAGAGTGGCCCATATACCTCCAAGCCTCCCACTCTCCTTCTCCACTTCTTCCTCACTACCAGTGGCCAACACACAACACTTCATAGATCAAGGAAATAGTCCTTGCCCTCAAGGCTTTATCCATGCTGTTGAGAAGAAAACAGCCCTGAAATCTGCCCTTGCAAGACTGGAGGGCACACACGAGGAAAGAGCAGTGAAAATGTGGGAAGAAAACATAGGTAATTCAGTATTTTGTAGGCAAACATGAGGAAAGCAGTGAAAATGTGGGAGGAAAAGTAGGTAATTTGGTATTTTGTAGGGCAGACAGCACAGAGAGGGAAGAATGAAAGTTCCATATCCCAGCTTGTGACACTCAAATTGGAGAAGGGTTGCACCCTTGGAAAATAACTTGAGCAAACAAAAGGAAACTTCCAAATTATTCCACTTGTTCATTGTTTCATACTCCTTCTCCACTGTTTTCTATTTATATCCATATACAGCAGAGGGCACCAAACATTTTTTTATGCTGCATAATGGTACAAAATGAGAACAACCAAACTAACAGTGCACCTTGCACTTTTTACATAAGATCTTAATGAACTACTTTATTGCACACCAGGATGTTCAGGGTGTGTGTACATCTCATAAAACAAGACTGATAAAACGTACTGCTGTTATTGCTACCTTACTAAAGGAGGAAAAGACAAATCAAATTATTCACGTGAGAAATTTGCGACAGATATAGAAACAAACTTCAGACTTTTCAGTTTTCAGCTGGAACCCTGAATTCTGCTCCCAAACTCCCCCTTTTCTTTCTCATTTATTTTTAAAATTCTACCCCCAAAGAGCAAATTATTCAGGCTGATACAGAAATTATACAAATTGTATTGAGATCCTCCCACAATAAATAGATGAGACAGTCAAGAATGATCTAATATTTATAGCCCTAAAAGTTATTACACTTTGCCAAATTACATGCACACCCTGTGTCCTACTTTAGATAAAATGTTGAACAGTCTCTTCTCATCTGTCTTGAACTTTGCTAAACCTACAGTCACTGACAGTAAGCAAGGATTAAGCATGGATTGATTCAGATAGAAACACAGCTTATTATACTCTCAAAAATGGAAGAGGGGCAGAACATTCACCAAAAAATTCAACACCTTTCAATCCCCCTCTTCTTGCATAACTTGCATAACAGAGTGGATCTAACTGCAAAAAAATGCTCTTCTTCTAGAGAATGCTATGGAAAATGCTGCAGCATCAACCCAACTAGACTCCAAAAACCCAGTCCCCAGGCAGCTGTAGAAACAAAGGGAGGAAATAAGAGTCCAGAAGCTGTATCTTGTTGAAATCTGCATTGAGCTCTGAGCAAGGCTGAGCCAAAGCTGAGGTAAGGGGCACTGGAACAAAACACTTCTAAGGGCAGTTTGTCCTGCAAATGTGAAGAGAAGGATTAACAAAAATCTGAGCCTAAGAAAGCTAGATGGTGTTAGGCCCCGGAACTTACCTTTAAGCACCAGGGATTTCAGGTGCTTCAGATGAGGAAGGCTGCCCAGTGTGGTGTCAAGGAGGCAATCATTGCTGCTGAGCCGGAGGAACTCAACCTGGACCACCTCTCCCTGCTGCTCCTTGAACAGCTGGAGGAAACGGCGGCAGCCGTCAGGATAAACATCCAGGTTCAGTCTGTTGTCCGCAAGACAGGAGCCAGCGAGGGCAGGAGCCCCCGAAGTCCCCTCCCCGCACTCATCCCCGAGCCCCAGCAGCTCTGCCATCTTCTGCATCTCATCCACAGGGTTCAGACATGCTCTGACTTGCCAGGCAGGCAGGCACTGGCAGCAACGCAAGGCATCTGGGACAAGGAGAGGAGGAAAGATGGCTCTGAAAAAGAACACAGGTGCATGATGAAGGCTCCTGGCCCAGTCCAGAGTGGCTGGAAACAGTTCATAATCACAGCAAAATGGTAGGAAAGATTACATGCATGTTACTAAATGCTTTGGAGGCAGAGAGCACAGAAATGCAGTGTGACAGATGTCATAGAGGCTTCTCCTCCTAGGGAAAACTTCTGAATTTTCCAGCCAATGTCTCAGCAGGGAATGGAGCAATTACACACCATCAAAATAAAGACCAATATTAACTTTAAAAGATATCAATTTAAATGCCTATGCCTAATGCAGATTTCAAAGTGCCTTAGTGGGAAGCTTTACAAGTGAAGAAGAAAACTGGGGCAGGGAGACCTGAGCCAGAAGCAGAGCCCAGAGGTGACTCACAGACTGTGACAGGCCCTCATCAAACCTGGTTGTGAAACCCAATGTCAATGGGATAAAAGCAAGTGGACAATGGGCAACAAATAGAATGTATCAGGGGCAGGGACAGAGATAGAAAAGGCACGTTTTTGGTGCAGGAGCAACACCTCCTAAGCTTGGCAATTATACTAGCTCATGGTGCGAATATCAGGAGCTCTTTGTAAATCCTGCCATGGATCGAGCTGGTGAACAGAAGTTTATTTTGATTGATGCAGAATTAGAAAAAACTCGGCTGCTGTTTGAGGCCAGCAGAAACAAGCTAATGCCCAAGCAACACCCTGAGGAGCAGTGCTTTTATTGGTAGCCTGTGAGACATGGCAGCAACTGATGTTCCCAAGGCACAGTCTGGGGGAGGCATCACCCCCTGAAAGAGCAGGAATGCTTCACCCTGAAAGAACAGAAATGTCACGACAAGAACAGGAAGCAGAGCCCAGAGGCAGCTCGCAAACTGTGCTGGGTCCTCGCTGAATCTGAAACTGGGTGCCAATGGGACAAAAGTAAAACTACTGCTTTAGTATAAAGGTGAGCATTTCTTGCAAAGACATTGTGCACAACACGTACAGAGCCCCCTTACAGACACGTGTAAGAAAAACATCTGTCTGCTACAGCTTTGTAAAACTCTCAGAGATGAAGGAACCAGAGGACAGCTCCGGAAGCCACAGAGGCAGCCTCGGGGCGAACAGACACGGACAGACCTGTGGTGCCACAGTCACTCTGAAACACACACCTGCATATGGATACACAGCCCTTCACATGGACACACACCCCTGCACACGGACACACACACACAGCCCCGCACACACACACAACCCCGCACACGGACACACACACACACACACACACA
>VZTT01008614.1:198641-209000 GCA_013400855.1 Buphagus erythrorhynchus | reverse complement strand
ATAATTATAGTTGTCATATTGTTTAAGTAGTAGAAAAAATTGCTTAAGTAGTAGAAACCTTAGTTAATTTTGACATGATATTACCATGCATAAATTTGTAATGGTTCTAGAAATGGTAACTTTTTCTCAAGGAATGAACAGAGATATTTCACATTGTTTCCTCAAGAAAACTCTTACCCCCACCCACAAAAAAAAAAAATTTGCAAAAATATCTTTTTGCTCTTTTTCTCTCCCAAAACAGATGTATCTCCAAGAAGTTCCTCTTTTGAGTATATGTGTTTGTGCATGTGAGACAAATAGGATTTCTGTCTCCAACACACAAAGGCATCATGTAGTACACAGAGTCTCAGAAACGTGCTTTCAGCACACAATAACTTTTCTCATCTTTGTCTCACTGAGCAAGCATAGCACCTAGTAATGGCTAACAATAGCATAGGTGATAAATACAAAATGCATAGCGTTTGTAGGAATCAGAAGAGTAAACTTTCCCAAAAAATTACCTCTTTCCAACTCCTGCCAGCAGTTTTGTGATACTATTTGAACTGACTTGAAGCTTCCAGGATCGTTAAGTACTTTCTGTCCTTGCCAGTTCCCCATCAGAGGCCCTGCCAGGGTCTAGAGTACAGGAGAGGACACACTCCTGTGTGTATGGATCAGCTTCTGGAAGATGCCTGGGACAATTCCACTGTACTTACAAAACGAATCTTCCGTCTCTGTACACACTCTGTGTTTTCCAGGGAAACAATAAACTTTAGTCAAATGAAATGTGATTAAGTTTTAACAAGAAAAGGATTTTAATGGAAGCAAAGACTTTTTCATGCTTCTCAGCCCTCCTTTCCTTCAGTATCTTTTACCCTAACCCAGAGAAGAAACTTCCTTAGGAGGATCAGATGTCAGATGGCCTGGATGCCTGCCATCAACCCTCATAAATTCAGAGGCATCATCGAACAATGTGTAAACCAGATTTGACAATTCATGATTTAACTACCACTATAAAAGGGGTAGTTAAATAACTAAAATACATATTCTCCTTTTTTTCCAGTTGGCTTCCTGTCCATTTTATTCTTGGCCTACACAGAATTTCCTACAAGGAAATGTACCACAGGGTAGCCAACTATTAGCAATTACAGTTACTATATGGGGAACTTTTTCAATTTTGTACATAATCCTTTCTGAAGTTGTGCAATAACACTGCCCATGGAATTAAGTTGAAGTTCCTTGTAGTGGAATAAAAAGAAAAGCTTAAACAATCACACTCATTTTTCCATGTGTTCTTTTCTAATAAAAAATGTGGCATTTTCTTCAGCCACGTTTTAGCAGAGGGATCTTATTCTACTTTTGTGACACAGGCGTTCAATATGGGATTTACAAAACCAAAAATGAA
The DNA here is from genome assembly GCA_013400855.1 of Buphagus erythrorhynchus. Taxonomy (NCBI): domain Eukaryota; kingdom Metazoa; phylum Chordata; class Aves; order Passeriformes; family Sturnidae; genus Buphagus; species Buphagus erythrorhynchus. Next base: position 207,616 of record VZTT01008614.1, on the reverse strand, counting down.
GATGCAGAAGAAGCCTCTAAAAGTGTTTTCAGTGTAATTTACCTACGCAAGCTGACATTTTAGGAAGTAATACTATGTTTTCAAATTGTTCTATTACAGCAAAAGCAATTAAGTCCACAATGTTTCAGTGGACTGCCATTAATCATAATCTAGTAAAGAACCATTACATGGCACAACATTAATAATGCCATTTGTTCAGGTAAATTCATGCCTGAGCTGACACAATGGCTTGTAGAGTTGTAGGGCCTCACAGTTGAAAAGTATGCACAATGTTTATTGGGGAAAAGTCAATATTGGATCAACCCTACCCTTGCAAAAATTCTTTTATTTAATTCATTTGCAGTGCTTTCTTACTGTCCTCATCCTGCAGGAATAACAAATTAATTGGCTGACAAGGAACAACCTACTTCTGGACACAGAAATACTTTGGGCTGCCAATAAAACAGAACTTCCATACTTTTCTTCTTGATGGGCTGTTTAAGAAACTCCATCAAGTACTTTTCTCCTTTTGTGAACACACAGATTTTTATTTTGTCATTTCAAAACACATGACTTTGTGATGGTATACGAGAAGAGTATCTAAGTTTTTAATTCCATACAGTGTGTATGTACTATACCACTGCATACTATTAAGCTGCATATATCCTTAGGGTACGGAGCTGAATTGTGCTCCAAGCTCTATTATTGCAACCCATTGACCTCACTGTTGTAATGAAAATTTTAGAATAAAAATTGCATAAATACATGTTGATGCTTTTAAAATAGACAGTCTTAAAGAAGGTTCCAATGTGAAAAAAAGGCAGGCCAAACAAGCAAGGCAAAATTTCTAAATCCTTTAATTCACAGGTTGTGCAGGGAAAGTTATGCCTAGAGTGGGCACTCATTTATTGCCTTACAATTACATACCCATTGTATGTAATTACACTTGCACATACCTTAACCTACTGCTGAGAACAGATTGATTTCCCAAATTCTTAATCTCAGTTACTTCACCTGCATATTGCATCAATGAGAATATATCTCTGAAAACTTTTAGCCTTTAAACTAAGAACTACTTTTATGGATGTAGATTTGGAACATTTTTCACTAGCTGTATAAATTACCTCTGCTCTGATGCTCAATATACAAAGTCTTTGAATATTTTGCTCTGATATTTTTGTATATTATTCAGTTCTTCGATGTTTCATATTTAGTAACCAATCTTAGCTGATACTTAGTGTTAGTCAGGTTAGGCTTAGACTATTCACTGTGAAGCTCTGGGGACTGTGTGCTGCTTGTAGATGTGTAAGAGTCCTGGGCAGCAGAGTCCCAAGTTTGGCTTGGGATATTCAGATGCTCAAGGTGGATTGTTAGACACAAACAGTAGTGATAAGCTTCCTGGTGTTTAAATGTTGGTTATCTCTAACAGCCATTTGTCTTATTTGCCATTTCTAGGAATTTGTCATGATTGTTGTCTTTGGTTTGGAATTTATCATTCGTATCTGGTCTGCTGGGTGCTGTTGTCGATACCGAGGATGGCAAGGAAGACTGCGCTTTGCAAGGAAACCCTTCTGTGTAATAGGTGAGTGTCCCAGCTCTAGTTTTTTTAAGATAAACACCTTCCCTCTCCTGTTTTGTTTCTGAATGAAAACTATCGAAATCAGACTGTTTACAGCAACCAGCTGTAAGTCCAGGATAGCTGTGTCAGCTCTCATCTGCCCAGGGTTTCTTTAGATATAAATCATGACATCCCTAAAAACCACTCAGCCCATGTTTCTTATGTTCTCCAGAAGACATTTGCCTATGAATCTCATATAGCTGGCCTATATATTGGACAAATGAGGGGTTGAGACCTGATCTCGGTGATAATCAGAGGAGATGTACGCTTTGAATGGAGATGCTACATCTTGTACATACATGCATAGATACCACATACATATGTGTACATATCATCTTCTTCTTATTTAACCTCTGTGATCAGACACTGCAAGAAGTTTGAAAGCCTCCCTAGACAAATCTTCTCTCAACATTGCTGCTTCCTGTTTTGCTGTTCTCTGCATGACAGCCCACATATCAGCTCTGCAGTGACACTAGCAGAGGATACAATATCTTCTTCCTTATTTCTTCTGCATCTTTTTCAAGACGCTCTTCCTTTCCTTCTTTGCTTTAGAATTTGTCTGTGACAAGGGTGAATGGAGTAACAACCAGTCATAATCCTATTTAGAAAAGGATTCTGCAGGAAAACAGTTTCCCAATAAAGGCAGAAATCAAAGATCAAACTTGTCTGATAATTTATTATTTTTCTAATGGTTTGGAGAAAATGCTTTTTATAGATCATCTGTGAAACTTCAGGATATCAATATCCAAACTTCTCTCTCAGCTTCCTTCCTCTCTTCAGCCTTTAATTTCATCTGCCTTTATCTCAGTACAATTATTATGTATCGTCTGGGGCAGGAAATATGTTCTTCCATACATCTCTACAGCAGCTAGTACATGGAGTCATATGCCTCCAGCCATAAAACACATGGGTTTCAGTGTAAGCAGCAGATGAATGCCATCCTGGTCTAAACAAGAGTTACACGGTGCTCCTCGGCACAGCAGACCAGTATACTGGTTAGGACTAATGTGTAGAGCAAGTTTTTTTCCTTCCTAGTAAATCCACACTTTCTCCCACTAAACCACTCTTGCAAAGGAGGAAGTTGCATGAGCAGCTAGAAAAACACCCCAGATTGTCTCACCCTCAGAAAGAAACACCCCATCTATGCTATTTTATGAAAATGTGGGAGAGGGGCAAGTATCAGGATTGGCATTTGTTTTGTTTATGCAGCAGGGGAGGTGAGTAGGTACCTTGCCAGGTCACACACTTGCCCCAAGATTTCCATGCCTAGCAGAAAGTGGAAATCACAAAACATGTGACTTCTTAACCAGACTTACCATTTTTCCAAGATTTTATGGTGCACTTGAAATTTTGCAGTAGACAGGTTTTGTCAGGACACAATCATAAGAAAGCACCACTGTTAATTTAGTAAAACTAACTTACTAGAACTTTAGAACTTTTATAAAAACACCTTTAAAGATTTTGAAGTTACCAGAACCATTTGACTTCTCAGAATGTTTGTTTTGCTACTCTTCCAAATGTCATTGTATAGAAACACTAGCAGTTTGTTTGATGCAGTTTTTGTGTCTCCTCCCTTTCCTGTCTCCACTCAACCGGCAAGTTGCATACCAGTGATTAACTTCACTCTGAGATGTTCATTCTCAGCAAAACTGAATGCAGGAGTTCTTCTTTGTACAAAATTCTGCATATTTAAAAGATGTAGATCTGATGCTTAGGAACATACTTCAGGGGTGGACTTGTCAATGCTGGGTTAACAGCTTGACTCAATGATCTTAAAGGTCCTGTCCAACCTAAATAATTCTATGATTCACAGGGAAACTATAGGTTTCTATGCTTTCCTTAAAATTACTCATATCTACCCTCCTATGGTTGGTGAAATAGTTCAGGCAGGTCTTCTGGCACAGATGACCCTGAGGGGGTGGGTTTATTTCACTCAATTATGGTATTTCCTCCTTTCTCTGAAATTCACCTGCTCTTCTTGTCTCATTTATTTTTATGTAAGCAGTCTTTGGCCTTAAAAGCATCTTTTCTATCCCACTTGGAGCTCTATCACTTGCCAGCAATTAATTAGTAGACAACAGTCTATTGCTTGTGGATGTCTTCCTCTGCTGGTGCACTGGATGCAAAGGAAACTTTGTTCTGCAGATTCTGGAAATTAACCAGTATCTTGAATTTCTTGCCATTGGCTGTTCTGCATGTCTCTTCTTCTATTGATTGACTTCAGTCCATTTCTGGACTTAAGCATCCCAGAAGGGAGTTTCTGATGTTCTGATGTTCAGCATCTTTCCAGATTTGATCTTTTGAGGAAAATTCAAGTCATCTTGCAGCTCGTGATACATAAAGTAATTATTTGCCTGACACCTTGGCTTTGCAGTCATGGCAGAGTGTGAGGCAGCAGCAAAGATCAGAAGGCTGTGTTAGCTAGAGCACAACAGTAGATGATTATCTCCCTTTACTCATCGCTCATTACAACACATCCAAGATACTGCACCACATTTTCCCCCTCCAACACCATACCTGAAAAACCTTAAAAAACTGGAATGAGTTCAATGAAGCCATGAGGATGGTCAGTGCTGGAGCAGTTGCCCTGTGAGGACAGGCTGAGAGACCCATACATGTTCATCCTGGAGAAAAGATGGCTTCAGGGGGAACTCAATGAAATCAGTGCCAAGATCTCCTTAAGAGCACATGGCCAGTTTGGGCCTATTACTTTTAATTATTTACTTAGTCATCCATTCAATTATTCTTTCCATTTATTGTTACAGTGGAACGATAATATTTTAGAAGACTTAGTCTGTTTACTATTAATTAAATTTGCTATATATCTCCAGCAGATCTTTTCCCTGATTATTTTTTTGGTGATTAAACACAAATCACATAGGGCAATGGCCTAAGGGCTAGAAATAACAAATTTGAGGATTGCCTCAAGGGTCACATTTAGACAGCTTTTATTTTTTCCATTAATAACCTAATAACAAGAGAAGTTTTATTCAGAGCCAAAGCTCTGTGCTTATATTAGTGTGCCTGCAATATCACCACTTTCACAAATTAGTTCATCAAGCATCACTGTGTGCTACCAGGTTAGTAATTACATCTATCAAATTATTTGACAGTTTTGTATCCTTATTTATTTCTGTAAAAATAGGAATAAAAGTGTAGTATTAACCTTGCTTTGTATTTTGTCACATTACCTGACATCCCTCATTTTCTCTGATTGTATATGAGCTTGTGTACATAATATAAAGGGCATAGCAACACATCCTTACAGGCATGTAAGGTACTTAAATATGTATATACCCCTGCAAATCTTAAATGTCACAGGTATATCACACTGAAGCTTGGCTGTTAGCACTGCAGAACGATGTTGCTGTGTTGTATTGTTCAGAAGAGCAGCAATCCAAGCAATGCATATTCTAACTGCTCTCTGGAGCCTCTGGATATCAGGGATGTTGACAAACCAGGAAGAACTTGATGCCTATGCCTTAGCTCCCTGAAGATCTCCAAAATATAAGAGGACAAGTCTAATTGGGAAGATATATAGAATCCACTCTCTGTCAAGCCATTTGGGGACACTGAAATAAATGAAGAGTCCATTGTCCTTCCTCTGGCAATGGGCTCCCAGATGGTGGTATGTGACCTGACAAAATTAAACTTCAGGCCACTCTCTTTATGTGTTTCAGAGGATATACCATCACAGTGAGATCTCAGCTTCCACTTGGGACACTGTAAAATCACTTCAAACACTTCTTGAACTCTGTCAGGCTGATGCTGTGATCACTTCCCTGGGAGCCTGTTCCAGTGCCCAACCACCCTCTGGATGAAGAACTTTTTCCTAATATGTAACTTAAACATCCCCTGACACAGCTTCAGGCCAATCCCTTGGGTCCTGTCACTGTCACCACAGAGCAGAGATCAGTGCCTGTCCCTCCTCTTCCCCTCCTGAGGAAGTTGTACCTGCACTGAGGTCTCCCCTCAGTCTCCTCCAGGCTGAACAGACCAAGTGCCCTCAGCTGCTCCTCACACGGCTTCCCCTCAAGGCCCTTCCCCATCTTTGTGCCCTCCTTTGGACACTCTCTAATAGTTTAATGTCTGTCTTACATTGTGGTGCCCAAAACTGCCCCCAGCACTGGAGGTGAGGCTGCCCCAGCTCAGAGCAGAGCAGGACAATCCCCTCCCTTGCCCAGCTGTGATGCTGTGCCTGATGTCCCCAGGACAGGCTGCCTGAGCACATTGCTCACTCTAGTGTCTAAACTTTTTTCAATTTAAAGTTAGGGGTGGAAGCTCTTATTACAGAATTTTTTCACTTTAAATTTGAGCCCACTTCTACTAATATTACATTTCTCCAGGGCAACTACACTTCCTGGTGGTCCAGCCAAGTGAAAGATTTCATATATTTCAGTTGGTCCATTAGCAGTTTCACCACAGCTGCTTCTATTTTACCTCTAGTCAAGCTAAAGCATGATGGAAATGTCAAAAGTTCAAATTCTGTTGAGGCTACAGAATGACCAAATTCCCAACAGGAAGCTTAAGTCCATTATCTGTAATCAGGCCCTTGAACTTCATGGCTGGCAAACCTTGTTTCATTGCATTAAGTGATAGCAGTGACGGTTGCTTATTACTGGATCTATTTTTCATTAATTAGAGTGGTAATGAACCATCATGTGGCACTTTTGTCAAATCTTTATCACACTTTTGTCAAGCCTTTATAAACAAACCCATATCTAGTGTGTTACAAGATCTTCTGGCCATTTAATTTGAATTACTTCAATATATTTGTGTAATGACACATTATGTGTCTGTCACCTTGGTATTTAGACACACTATATAGTTTAAATATAGACAGATGGTAAATCTGCTGCTCATGATAAACAATATAAACAGCCACTTTCCAGTGTAATTTGAACTCTAAGTAACCCAGAGATGGTCTGTAATTAAGTGTATCCTTGAGCAAGAAGACATATCTCACATCACATCTCATTATAAATCCTAGAAAAAACAAGTTACAGCAAATTTCATGTTTGGGGACCTTCTGCCAGCCAAACTTGAACTCATCTCAGACATACCCTGCCCACTTCAGAAAATACTCTGATAATAGTAGTAGTAGTAGTAGTAGTAGTAGTAGTAGTAGTAGTAGTAATAGTTAGGTTTCAAATCAAAATTTCCTCATAAAATCAGTTGCCAGAATTCTGTGCCATGAACAGAGATGCTCTTTAGGCTAGATTGGTGCCAAATTATGTAGGTTTTTAAAACTAATATTTAGTGGCACATCTTCATGTTTGACAGTTCTGGCAATGCAGTTTTTAGAAATGTGTAGAAAAAATAATGTCTGTTTAATATAATCTGTGGACTTTATCCTTTCACATTTACTTTTGCTGACTACTACCCTTGCTGCTGAGTAAGGTGACATTTGCTGGGATTAGACATCAAACTCTGGTGTCCTCCTTCTAGAAGTTGTGTGTCTGCTATTCAAAAGAAATCTAGTTTGGTACAATGCAGTTCATGCTGAAGTTTCTTTCTGGTATGAGCTAGAGAATTCAGCAGCCTGTGCTTGTTCATGCTGTGGTTTTTTTGATCTTACACTACTGTCGCTACTGTGCTTGTGATGTAGAGTAGATGAGCCCCAACCATGAATTGGACAACCTGGGATGTGAAGAATAAAGACAAAGGTTTGTGATAGAAAAGCTGTTAAAAGACAGGGACATTTTATTGAAAAGAATTTATTTGTATTCCTGCATTATAAGGATATAAAAGATATTTCCTTAAGCATGAAGTAATTACCCATTTTGAACAAGACTAATATAACTCAGTACCTGCACTGAAATGTTTAGCAATTGCTAATTCAGTTCTCTTTTGCTAGAAAAGTGTCCTAAAGTCAAATTATTGAAAAATAATGAGGCTCCTTGTCCATTCTCACCCAGATTGTGTATACGATTTAAGCAGTCTTTCTAATTATTATTTATCTCTCATACTTGAATCTCAGAAAATACATTTAGTATAATCATAAGGATAATTATGATAATAATAATAGTAATAATAATAGTAATAATAATAATAAAATGCTATCTATTATAAAATATTATGTAACATAAAAGTGTATCATTGCAATTCCAGTCCTGTTTATGAGCTGTGACTTGGAAACGTATGGTAAGGAGGGAAGCAACTGGTAGACCAAGCACCAGTCAATGTTTTCAGTATATATTCAGTGTATATATTCAGTATATATTCAGTGTATATATTCAGTATTTCAGTGTATATTTAGTTTTGCTCACAGTTTTTAGGGACTGGCTTTAAACTTGTTGCTACTAGAGGTACCCAGAATATGAAGTTGCTTAGACAAATACCTTTCTTTTCATGGTCTGCCTTTATTTGATTTGATGTTCATTTTCTGCCTTACTGTGCTGAATTCCCATCATAACCCCATGGACAAGATAGCTTCTCAGATACCATAAGTATGTGTAAGTTTGCCAATTCAAAATTAAGTAGTTATTATAAACAATGGTGTGGAAGTTAGAGGTAGACAGGATTCTGCCAAATCCACTTATCTGCCCACTTGAATGTATGGAGTCTCAAAAGTAGTAAAATGGTTTAATTTTCAAATTTTTTCACTCTTAGCATCTAAAAAAATTTTTTTAATGATGTGAATAACATGTCAGAACATAACCGATAAGCAATAAAATTCTCAGCTTTCTTGGCTTCTTTCCAGATGCTGTGCTGCAGATCAGCTTCTTTGGTGTGTGACATTCTTTGGAACTAACTCCCATTTCAGATCATGGTCAGCTCTTGCCTGTAGCTTCTCTCTGAGAAGAATTGCTACTTTGTACAAGTTCTGCTTTTGCAAAAGTGAATTATGCTTTCCAGGCAGAAATCTTGATACTTTAGGAATATTTTCATATTGGTCCAAAGGAATCCTATTAGACTAGGTGTTCACTATTTGGGCTTTTGCAGTGGTCCATTACTGAAATTCATTACATTAATGCTCTTGGCACTCATGTAGCCTCTCACAGGGCTGTCAGACCCCTGGCTTGCAGCACTGCTTTACTTCAAAAGCCACTTTCAGTGTGTCTTCTATTTTACTAATATGCCCATAATTACTCAGGGGTGCTTTGTCAGCATCTTACCATGAATTTGAATGCTAATACCTTGGTGTGAGACATTAGACAACTGTCAATCTGGCTGTTTGAGCTGTGATTAACTCTCTCACACGAGTAAGTCCATCAAATCCTGCTATCTCTCATGGTCTTACCCCAGTCAGCCCAAATGAAAACACTAGAAGAGGTCTAAGTGGAGTAATTGCATTGGCATTTACTGCAGGAATCTCTCCAGAGTTATTTGAAAGCAACTATGCAAAACATATTGAGAAATTATAAAGAAAAAAGGG